>CAJUYH010001263.1:50855-100984 GCA_910591685.1 Galerucella tenella | reverse complement strand
AAAAAAAAAAACAAGAAAACCCTGGCCCAAACCCGGTTGATCAAAGTGTAACTATGTATAGAAATATCAAATAATAATAAGAAATATCAAAAAATAAGAAATAAAAAACTAAAAAAAAAACAAAAAAACCCAGCACCTAACCCAATATTGAAATAAATATGTAAATATCAGAAATATAAAACTAAAAAAAAAAACAAGAAAACCCAGGCCCAAACCCGGTTGATCAAAGTGTAACTATGTATAAAAATATAAAAAAATAAGAAATAGAAAATAAAAAAAAAACAAAAAAACCAAGCACCTAACCGGGTTTCGAACCTACGACCCCTGAGTTGTAAGCTCAATACCCTATCAACTGCGCTAATCAGCTCACATACAGTCACATCGAATAGAAGGTTAAAGGCTACTTAGACGCATGCGCACTTCTGCTACTACATTTGAGGTGGTGGGAGGAACCGCATTGTATGTTTACCCGCTCCTCATCCTATTGTCATTGATTTTTGCTAATGATTCACAAACTTTCACTTACTTTCTCTTTTTGTGTAAAGAGGGTATCGGATTCAAGAACTTTTAAATCTCATAAGTAATTAAACCATAGTGACCATAAATTACAATTATTATTTCTAATAAAAAAAGCTTGAACAGAACATCTCTTACAAATCTTGAGCATCTCACGGTATATGGTTCGTAAATATTATCAACTCAAATATAGGTAACCCGAAGTCTTTTACTTAAATGTTAATGTTGGCCATCATTAACCACTACCTGGGTAGTCTTCGATACAAACGAATACAATAAAGAAATAAAACTAATTCGAATCATGACGTTACAATTCTTGAAATTGTTGTAAGCGTCACTAAAAATGTAATAAACGGGTTTATGTATGATAATAAAACGTTTCGTAACTTGTTTATAACGACCTTTGACTTCATGGAATATAATAAATTATCTGTTTTAGTAGGTACATTTAAACATCTTAATAATTGTGGAAAAAAAACATTTGTCCTAAAAAAGTCGTTGATTTATACTAAAAGGTTTTTTGAAATCGTGCTATGATTGTAATTGTGCCAAAACATTCTTCATGAAGATACGATCAAGAAGATATTGTATGGCACCCAATCAAGTTCACATTTTCGTTTTCCTGCATTTAATCGAATACTTTTGACAAGCTGAGATTTCGCACAGTGGCTGCTATAGCTTAATATCGCAGAAGTGTGTTTGACGGACAGGGGATTTTTTTGGAGATTTTTCAATGAAAATCTTCGTAAAGCAACAAAATATGCCTAGTTAGAATAGCTTTGACACAGTAGCTGCTCATTCATTCATACGTTTGGGCCGGGCACAACAGCCCAGGCACTTGAACTGAATCTTTGTACCATTACCCATGTTATCTACCTACTTCCATTCCAGAAGCTTCGTGTCTTCTATATAGGCCACCAGTTTATCTGGAGGGATCTTCAGTAGTTGTGATGGTTGTGTTGTTTCCACTCCAAAGTGCTACCGCCTGAGTCCTTGTAAGTTCTCACAGAATCAGAGTGTGTGTTTCATCGTAGAGTTCATATTGTCTGCACATATGTTCACTAACTTTACCCTTCCTGTGCAGATGCTTCCTCAGAGTACTGTGTCCAGTCACCAGGTCGGTAACTGTCTTACAACTTCTCTTACTCAGTTTCAGCAGCCTGGACGAGAGTTCCTTGCTAACATATTCAGTAGACTCTTAAGGTACGGATTGTTAGAACAGTGCGCGGCGCACGACGTAAACTTTGATATTCCGACTGACGACTGGCGACTTAGTTCGATATTATTTTTTACAATATTATATTTGTAGCTTTTACTTTTTACCTTATATAAGGCATGCGTCGGACGCATGCATTCATCGCACGTGCGAAACCAGGCCTTTAGGCAGCGTTCGGCAGACTGTGAGTTTGCGCCACGCACTGTCCTAACAACCCATACCTTTAGTATGAAGGTATCCTTGTGTCAGCCTCCATTTGATTTGGTGTTCCTTAACTAGCCAGTTCCCGACTTCCCCTCTTATGTAATCCTTTGTAAACGGTTCCGGACCCATGAAGGCTTCTTTAGAGCCTAGCTGGTCTGCCATTTCATTCTCTGCAATCCCTCTCATGTGCCGGCACCCATATTAGAGACACTTTGTTGTCTCTTGTCAGCATGTTAAGGGATTATTTACAGTTTTTTTCCAGTTTAGACCTAGTTGTTGAATTGCTGATAGCTTTGGGATATAGCGGCAATCGTCTCTGCTGGAAACACAGAATGGCTGCTTTAACGCAATACCGTAGTTACGAGAGTTGTTGTGGCATGTAGGGGTTGTTTTTAGAATTTTTTGATGTCACCTTAAAGCAACACCCGTATAAAGTTAGCAGAGCCACTTGCAAATAAATCGATGAAATATATTCCAATAATTGTCGAATAATTGTCGAGAATTTGTCGTGAACGTAAAAAATTTGTAGAGCTCTCAGTTTTTTTTATAGGGGGTGGATCTGCTAACTTAATATTAAGTTAGCAGTGCCACCCATAAATAAATATCAAAAAGCATCAAAATTGTTACGAATAATTGTCGAGTAATTGTCGAAATTCATCTGACGTAAAAAAACGCAAAAAATCTATTCCTTCTAGCATAGATTATATATACCTTTTTCTTGGAGATTCCTGGTTTTTGAAGAAAGTTCGTATTTTTGGCAACAGCGCATAAGTATAATGACATTTTACGTGTTTTCCATATCATTATTGACGAATATAAAGTTTTTTAACAACTTCCTATTTTCCAGAAGCAAAAAAATTATGTTTCAAAGCTGAATGATAGAACACACTTATGTAGTACACTTATGTACCTAACTTTGTTGATTTATTATTTTTTCAATAAGAATTTATCTGAACAATTGTCAAATGACCAAAACTTGTTTGTCGTGGGGTTTTCTCCTATATACGCACCGTGTGATGATTTATTAAATATTATTTTTTCGTTCAGAAATTTATAAAACGAATTTGCCGTGGAATCTCCAGATCTTCATGAGCGAATGAAAGAAATATTCCGATTTCTCAGTTATACCCACTTGTAACTTGGTTAAATATAATTTTTCACGACGACAAATTCTCGACAATTATTCGACAATTATTGGAATAGGTTTCATCGATTTATTTGCAAGTGCCTCTACTAACTTTATAGGGGTTAAAGCAACAACTTTCTTTAATGCAGATTACAGAAAGTGCACAGTTCTTGCTGATTGATTGTATGTAAGAATGACCGTTTAAAAAGTACTTAAAGCAGTATTTAGCCAGAAAGTTTGTGCCACAATTCTAATAAATTTTAATGGACATTCAAGATGCGAACACATTTGAGTACCTCTCTCGGTCAAACAATCATATATATCGTTGAATACCTGTGAGTGAGTGATAATGTCATTACATTTTCGTCTATACTAAAGCAGTAAAATATCGGAAATCGGTGGACTGCTAGCGATCCTCACAACTTCCATAATAAGTGATTTTGATGTTTGAAGCTATGAACCCCTATCCTAGCTATGCATGTGAAAAAGTTTGAATTTTGTGTCATGACAACACAGTATTGATACAGGAAATAGTGTCGGTAATATTTTATCAACACACGAACATTTACAGTGCTACTCATGACCAAGAGAAACTTAATGAACTAAACGAGAACAACACCGTCAACTTATTGTGAATTCCAGGACACACTGGAATAGAAGGAAATGAAATAGCAAATGAACTAGCAAAGAGAGTGACTGAACGTTTTAGCAGTATCAGCTTCAATGTAATGTTGGAAGAAATAAGCCAGAATAAAGCTGCAAAAGCAGCTGTTCTGAATGGGCACCTTAAATCGCTCAAAATAGCGGAGCAACAATAATGTAGATTCTGTGATATGGAAGAAGAATCCTCCATTCACATGCTTATTGATTGCAGAGCAATTCAGAATCCTAGGGGACAGAACACCTATCAGACTACTGTATGGAAGCGGCAGACTAACATAAAATAAAGCCTACAGATATCCTAAGATTCCTACGGGAAATACGACTAAAGGAGCTACTAGTCTCTGATCCTTTCTTCAGGAACTAAGTGGAAGAAAGGGGACCTCAATATACATACATACAAGGTGGCAATAGTTTTCCAAACAGCTCTTCATAAGAAAATGTATTCTATGTAAGAAATAAATTTCGTTTTATCTATTCTACTGCATTACATGAATTCTCCAATTTATTCCAGTTTTGCGAAAGAGATTTACTAGAATAAAATAGTAGAGAATCTATTATCTAAATAAATGCAGCGTTTACAATTCAACGGCGTTTGTTCCGATTCGACGAAGCAACATTTATCTACATTTTATTTCTTCAAGGTGAGAAAAATAAAAGTCTATTTAAAATTCAACACTTGCAAAGAGGAGAACGGAACACTTCCAACTCCTACGTATAGCAGCAGTTCGGGATATTTAGCATAATTAAATCATTAACACAACGTTGTCTAGACTTTTATTCGCAGAATATGTTCATAATTTTGTAAGGTACAGGGTAAAAGGGAGCGACTTATCGCTTGTTTTGGAAGAATAATCGTCTGTTTCTAAAAAGGGGTTGAAATCGTAGTTGAAAGAAAGAAAAAAGGAAAAACAGAGATGAAGTTACGAACAGTTATATTCCTCAATAAATTGGAGGTTATAATATGTTTATTAAGTTTATTCGAATAAAATTACGGAACAAAAATTTTACGACAATTTACAATTTTAAAATTTTTTAATTGAAGATTGTCAACATGTATTGAAGAAAATTAAGCACCTGAAACACCCAAGTAAAATATGCCTTCTTACCGATATAAAATTACTCTTGCCCGATGTGATTACACCGAGGATTACACTTTTCAAAATTTTTTATTCATACTTGGCAAATTTACATATAATGGGATTCTTCAAATAGTGGTAATTATATAGTGGCGTGAGATAGGAATAAATACTATTTTTTGTCCTAAAATCGATACCACTGACGTAATTATCATTTTACCATTTTTTTAGACCCATTGTTATAGTCCAATCCAAGTTAATTCGTTTTAACTTAACACCAACACGTCTGATTTAAGCAGGTAGTCGTTAATGCGATAACAATAGCACATTATTGCACTAGTTTCTTCGAAAAGCGAAAATATAATTCCTAATAGTATGATCATTTTTCAAATGAAACAATTGGCTGGTAAAATAATATTTAGTTCCAGAATCAAAATTTTACCGGCTACGGTTCTGTTATTGTTTACTGTAAAATGAGGGATTTATAAATTATTATTTTTAAATCCTCAAGACCAGATACAGATAAACGAAATATTGTGAAATATACTTTACTTTCTACGTTAATATGATCTTTTTGTTTCTATGTCATAGAGAAAGTGGTATCCAAGTATTTGCATTATTTATTTTTGTTAAAAACGACAATTTAAATGGAGGTTGACAAAAGGTCACTTCCATACAAAGAGTTTACTGAAGAAGGTAGACAAGGAACTGTCAACCTCTTGCAGACATTTTCAAGACAGTTATCGACCAGGTCACTGGACACTGTATCCTGAACTAGACATAATTACTTTGTAGAGGAAATAATACAACCATTACAACTACTCAAAATACACCCAGGCAAACTATTGGATAACATAAAGGACACTAAGCTTCTGTAATGGAAGATGGCATCAAAGCATTTCTCTCTCTTAGCTTTTTTGATAATTCTTAAGCCAAACAAAAACTTAATACTGTAATTATATTCACTCGTAAGCAACACATTAAAACCACTAATAATGTTCTCAAACCATTGTTTGTCCGATCTATTTTTTGTATCAGCTATAAAATTTCGATTAATCACTTTCTGAAGGTCGCAAAAGAGTAATAAATTTTTGCAAGCCTAAAAATGTTAAAAAGTATACTAATCTCACGACATTGTTTGTATTTTTGTGACATATAAAAATGCTGAAGATATACCTTGATTGATAAAACGATTAACGCCTTAATTTCGAGGTGGATGTGACGCACGTATACTACGTCAATATCACTTTCAGCTATTTTATGTCATATCCATTAAAGCTTATCGAAAAATAAATGGAAATATTTTTCTTCGAGAGAGATCTTTTAAATTGTGGAATAAAGAATCACAAAAAAAAGTATAGCTAATATTTAGAGCGACTGGTTAAATCAGTGTTGTAAAATATTTTCAAAAGGATTCCCTATATTTGGAATGTTTGTTCACCCTCGTCAAGTTTTTTAAGCAATTTTGGTTCAACATTTTGAAGTTTTTATTACGTCTGCTAATTTTTAACGGTAATAGCACTATTGTTAATAGTATATGGCGGATTGGTCAAAGTAATAAAGTAATAAATTTTCAAGCACAATAAAATTAGTGTAAATTTTACAATTTATGCCATTCTCTGATTCTCTTTTATACAAAGAAAATCTAGAGATTGGTTTCATGAGTTGGTACATGACTTTCATTAACATTCTTGGTATTTCTTGGAATTGAGGATGGTTAACTTGTACATAAAGTAAATGTGGTATTTAAAACGATTTTTTTTTTGAAATTAGAATTTTTTTTTCGCTTTGAAGGGATTCTGTGAACAATTATTTCAATTCAACAGTAGGTTTATCAAGGTAATAATTAAAATTGATGTAATTAAGTCGATTTGTAGTTTATTTGAGAATGATTGATAGTATAGTCAAAGTGTAATCTTTGGTATAGTGTTTATGGCAGCAGTTAAAAAAGTTTTTTTTCCTCGACTAGCTATGAAGTTGACAATTATTGCTTCTTCTAGCCAACTGAGAAATTGCATTTCTCCACGACCATATAATAACGCACAAATTATCTTTACATAATTAGCTGCATAATGATATAAATTCTTCACACCAGTGAATAATGGAAAAGAATTAAAATGAATAAATCAAATCGTCTCTTTTAAAACGTCAAACACCTAATAACGCAAATCGCTTCTGACAGCGCGTCGTTTGAAACGTCAAATTAATAATTATTTAATCATAAGTTCACGTATCATACAGAGAAAAAAATGGACAACATTAGCGATAGTGAAGATTAAATATTATGTAGGTACGCCTCCCGAAATTAATTTCATTTATAAATGTAAGGGCTTCGAATAAAAATAGTTTTACAACTAAATTTGATCTATAGCCTAGTTGTAAAAATGGTTGATCAGGGTACGATCTTCATTGGAAGTTTTTTTTTGTCGAGGAGAAAGTTACTTGTGTAGAATGGCTATTATTCACTTGGATGATTTCAAAACTCAGTCGCTGCGCTCGCTCGTTTTGGAAACTTCATCCGCGTGAATAAAAGCCATCATTCTGCACTCGTTGAAGAATATACTATTCTCTATTAGTGATTAATAATTTTTTTCTATTATTAACCCCTGAGAATTCAGGGATAGTAGTTCAACAAAAACTTGTGCAACATAATTTTGTCTACCCAGGAGATTGTCTTCAACATATTTGCTGCTTAAAACTACCTATCAAGATGAAATTATTTGAATAAAAATGCCATTAGTTTAAAATTCGCGCTCAACCAAAAATGACTGATGACATAACGAAATAACGAATACCTTCATAATATATCGAAAACTGTCTTAAATTTGGCTAGTAGTGGGAAAAGTTGTATTATAAACCATGGTGGTGAAGACATTTATAAGCCTCTCACCTTATTAATAATTTTGGTCCTCGGTCAACCTTATAAAGGTACTTTCAGAACTATCTACTTTTAAAATAACAAAAATTTATTTGTAGGATTCAATTTTTTTTTCAACTTTGGACAGGTAAATTCAAAATGGCGACAAAATCCAGCATTAGCGTATGCCCCGAAACTTTTTTGAAAATTTTCAATTTCAATGAAAAATTCAAAAAGAAGTTGATGGTAATTTGATTCTCTACAACTTTGGTAATTACTTTTGGAACTTTAGTTCTTTACGCCAGGTTATGTTTGAGCGACCAGGGGTCGCGACGCAAAAGATCTGACCGTTACGCGTTACGTTACGCTGCGTTATGTTACATTGCTTCGTTATGTGCCTTGCTTTTGTGTGCTTGTGCCTCCTTAGTCTCTCTCTCGTTTACGAAGCAGCGATTCATAATAATAAATATGCTCCTGCCCGGATTCGAACCCGGGCCGCCCGCGTGCAATGCGAACATTCTACCACTGAACCACCGATGCTATATTGAAAGTCTATGCAAAGCTGGTATTCGCAGTGCTGGTGATCTACTTGAATTTGTTGGGATAAATTTTTACTATTATTTCCATAATTTTTTTGCGCGATGAAGGGGTCTAGCACATTTACTTTTCGAAATACAGGGTGTTGAAATTTTGAAAACTTGAATGTTTTATTTCGATAACTTTAAAATGGATGGATAAATTGATTTGACATTTGGCAGGTTGTTTTTAAATGTAAAGGGGCATATTTTGAAAGAAATTGTAGTTTGTGCAACTAGTGTGGATATGATGGCCATATCGGACGAGGACGAAGTTTGAGCACGACGCCGTAGGCGGAGTGCTCAATCGTTCAAGTGCGATATGGACAATCCACACGAGTCGAACAGCATATTTTTTCCACGACCCACTTAAGAAAAAATCTAGAAAATAAAAATTTCTATAAACTGTAATATAACTTCAAATTAAACATTTTACAATTCAATTTTATGTTTCCACTAATTTTGTGGTAAACGTACAGTTCTTGAATGTCCAATTTGTATAATGCTACGGTTTCATTTTTTAAATATACGATGCTGTTATTAGTAGATGTTACCAGTCGGACTCATGAATTATTTAAAAATAAAATTAACAATAAAAAAAATCTTCCTCAGGGGGAATTTAACCCGGGTCTACTGCGTGAGAGTCTGGTATGCTTACTACTCAACCACCAAAGAATATGCAAATCGTTTATCTATAGCGTCAGATGTATTACATAATTTTTGCTTGAAAGGAACTAAAGTTCCTACCGTGTGTCCCGCGACACGTTCTACCTTTTTTTTTAAATGTTTTTTTTATTTCAACCAGAAAAAATCTGTAAAATAAATATGCAAAAGAAAACTGATAGGGAATCAAATTTCCTACAATTTTGATCTGATCTTGTATTTCATACAATCAATATTTCATATCGTACGTAAAGTAAAAGAGTAACGATTCTCTAAAAGTTTGATTAATTACAGGAGAAACTTGGATAAGAATTGTGAATTACCATTTGTAGGGTTTCGAACTGTAGCATAACGATATCTCTTGCCAGGTACAGGTATACTTGACATAATAGATATTGTGCACTGCAAACTTAAAAGTTGTCGGCTTTTTGTTCGACCGTAATACGATACGATACCGTCATATTCCGCAACATAACTTAAAGGGGATATACGATTAGATAGCTGCATTAAAAATATTACGTCCACCTAATTTCCACGCTAGTATTAGATATCTAAACTTTATTCTATCGACTGTGTGGGCGACTGAAAACCAAATCTCTATGTCTTAGAGCTCCGTGTTAACCCAGGGAGTGATGGTCTCTTTAAATTAACAAACTCAAAGAATTATCGGCTTGCAATTTATCTGTGCCCAAGAATAACTATTTCCAAACTTAGAAGGTTAGAAAATATTTTATATTAAATTATAGGAATAAAGGAAAAGTGAAGGGTAACGATACTTTTGTCGCTTGTGACCAGTTCAAAAGCATAATTCATATTCTCAACACCACTTGTTGTTTTCGAATGCGTAATCGATACAGATGGCTATTAGTTGGCATCTGGTATAAACGGAAGACTGAGACAACAAGGTGACAACATTTGTCTCAGCGTGACCGGACAGTTTATACCATCTTACAGACATATTGCAAAGACCTAACAAGACTGGTGAATCTTTAAAAGGACCCGGTGGGTACCTGTATTCACACAAAGGGAAACATCCTTTGGTAACCTTCAAAGTAAACTCGAAAGTATTATAACTGCAATAAGTTTTAAAAAAAGGTTTACAAAATAAAAATGAAACATTTTTTTAATCTGCTGGTTATGTCACAGCAGAAAATAAGGCTATTACAGAAAGGAACAAGATGTTAAAAATATTTTTTTCAACCTCCCTATATAAAAATCTATGAAATTTTAAAATACGAAACATTGTTATTGAGACACATGGAAAATTCACATTCCTAAAGAGTTACACTCTATGTTTATGTTAACAACATTAAAGAAACAGATATCAAATTACCCAAGTGAGCTTTGATAAAATCTCAAAGAAAGGCATAAGAAAAAGAATATTTCATTTGCTGTGTGCGAGTTAAAATTAGTTTTCGTTCATAATTTAAACTTAGTGACCAAGTGTAAATTCTGTGTGTGGCTGTGTGCTGATTAGGGTGAGTTTTCTCACTGAGTAATTAAGTTTTATCCATTAGCATGTGTTTTATTTCACAATAAAGTTATTTCTTTAAATACATTAAATACTATTTATTATCAAGGTCACTTTTCCATGGGTGCCGTACTATGATCAGTACTCAGGGCCGTGCGGTACTATGAAGCAGGGAGGCAACTGCATCAGGCGGCATTACATAAGGGCGGCATTTGGAGAGCGAAAAAATATTTATGGGTTTTATTTTATTGAAAACTTAAACTTTAACAAAATAATGGGCGCCAGTTGGGGCATCACCCTAAAAAATATCACCGCACAACCCTGAGTACTGGCTAGTAACTGAGGGGTAAACCGCGAGTGGAAGTCACCGCAGTGGAAGTATGTGGAAGTTTGGTGGGAGTATTGAAAGTTTTGTGGAAGTATGTGGAGGTATATGGAAGTTCGGTGGAAGTAAGTGGAAGTTGGGTGGAAGTTTAATACAGAAATCAGACAAAATGCGGTGAAAATAACGAATTTAGAATTATTGGTTAGGTCATTATACAGGGTATTAATAAATAGGTGTTACAAGCTGAAAGAGCGTGTATGCAAAAATTGACGTAAAAGTTCCTGTCGACATGGGTCGTTGGAGATTTAGGTTTCGAGATACAGGGTGTTAAAGTTACTCATACAACAGGTAAAATATCATAAAAATCAATGCTATTGAGGGAGCTTAGACGATATACTTTGCAGCAACAAACTATACATAGGTTAGACTACCTACAGTACCTACCCTAATCGTAAAAAAAACTTAAGAGTTGTATGATATTTCGTTGCGCAGCCATTTTAAGTTCCCATGATTTGTTCAAAAATGTTCGAGAGATCCTTTGTTCCCTCCTGTAATATTAAGCTATGGCAGCCAAGTCCATTATTTCGGAAACGTGGAGAGCTATCGATACAATCCTATTATGTTGCTAATTTATGCGGTGAAATGGCATTAGATTCGGATTCATGAAACCACCCTTGGTGGTCGAAATTTTAACTCGCTACGATGGCTCAAGTTCAGAAAGAGGGTGAAAGCTTATGTGAATATTAAACTGTGTTGTAATTTGCTTATTAAAAAAATTAATTATCAAAAAATCGCAACTATGATAATGTCAGTACAATCATTGAATTTATTTACGTACCGTCTATAATAATTATAATAATCCTTATCAGGTGTCCTAGTCTAAATTTTGCTGATCAATTAGAAGATGGAATACAGCATACGAAGGTTTTAGGAATTCCGAGAGAACAAGATATTCTCCAAATTCCACGCATTGGATCCCTAATAATTTAAACATTTGTTCAAAATATATGAGGACTAAAGAAAATGACAATCTACTGTATAGATTTTCAAACATAAGCAATAATTGGACCAAGTCTCTCAATCACAACAATACTTTTAAAGCAATGGTTTCAACTACCCAAAACCCCAAACAACTGGACCATCCGTTAGTCACTGAGACTTCTTATTTTCATCTAAGTAAATCAGCAGTAAAATAAATGTTGGAGAATATTTTGACTCACCAGAGCCATTTTAGATTCCTATTTTCGAAATATAAATACATCTTTTTACAGACGAAAGAAACAATACATTAGAGCAATATTTTCAGAGTATAAATCTTAAAACAAATGGTACTAAATGCATACACAAAGATAATGCAATAATCATACATTATATTTACGGTGCTTTAACTATAATATAATATGATAAATTTAGTAAACACAACAAACTCTTTGACATAGAACAACCGCATGGGATTTGTGTGCGTTTCAGTGTCTGTGTCAACAACCCGTACAGTACAGAAGAAGTAGAACCTAGTCGGGAACAGCGGAAGGCAAGGTAACTAATCGGAAACAAAGAAAAGTGGACGGTACCGAGGAGACGACGTATAAAACGGTTAAGTCAGCTGGCGACGTTGCCAAGCCTATCGAGCGATCATTATCAATTACTACTGTGCTAAGTACCTTAGGTATAAAACGTGCGCGTAAAAAACTCGTCTATCTACTAACCGTTCAAATTAAGTTGAATCGTTTAAAATATAATAGTGGATAATCACATATTCATGTTGAAAGCTGGAATAATTTATGGTTTATTTTAAACTTTCAATTAATATTTTTCAAATTGAATAATAAAAAAAAATCGTCAAAATAATGAAAAAAATACAACACTTTTCTTTGTTGTCAATCTCTACATTCTTGCTAAATTTCAAACATTAAATTTCCGGGTGAAATATTTAAATTCGAAACGGTGACATACTATATACCCTCTACAGGGAGGAGTCCAGATACTCTCATGCCGAACTCATCTACAGATATAGTTTGGCAAACTCATCTAAAGCTGTGAAAGAAATGCAGCCGAAAACATTCGATATTGCCTTGTTGTAGTGATAATAATTGGAAAATGGACTTTTCCAAACATATGTCACGGGTTTTCTCCGCTCCGGCACAGTCGTACGAAAACCATATGACCGCGGAGAATATTTATCGAACAGCTCGTTGCTATCCAACCACCTAACTTGCTATTGTCAGGCCACAGAGAAAAGATTGGTTTTTTATTGTATTAGGTAATTTGAAATTAATCCATTTAATGTTTATAGCAATTTCATCATCAATTTATCAAAGTAATTAAAAATCAGCTTACATTTCTAAATATTTCAGCCAAAATTTCACAAAAACTTGGGATTGTTGTCAGCACCTTTTATTTTTATCAGGAAGAATTTTGGGTTATGCTGTTGAAAGTAGTCTCTATACCTGTGGAGTGTGTTTATAAGTCTATAAACTACCGATTTATCTATTTCAATTTAAAAATGGGGCTGTTGGGTCCCGAGAGAATTTTTTGAAAACCTGGTGGGACGTATCGTCCCAATATGGGCGAAAGGGTTAATATCTCAGAACTGATAGTTAATAACTGGTAGAGGAATTATCACCAGATTTGTCTTCTTTTTATTTATTTTAATCCTATATTTTTGGTTATGACAATAGTCCTACAATATTATCAAATGCATGGCAGGTTTTTTTCAATCGATTAGGTTATAGCCTCGCTAAATGGGCGGTAATTTGTGAGCACATGCTTTAATTTTAATATTTTTTTATTTGCTTTTTAATTTGAATTAAGTTGAACTCTATTTTTATTTTTTGGAATACTATGATTTAATTTTAGTATTTATATTAATTTTTTTTAGAGTGATATGAATTCGTTTTAGAATTTTTGATAATTTTAATCAACTCCTCTGGTGAAATATTTTCTCTAATATTTTAAATTACCAAAAATACAGTGGTGATATAAAGAGTGATATAAGTAAAGTTTTACCCTCAAATTAAATTGAAGTGTCCACGACCATGGTCGACTTTTTGATGATTCAATTTGCTGTAAATCGTTCAAAAGATAGTAAACTAGCCTCGCAAAAATCATAGTGTTCGCACTTGTACATTCATAAATATTGTACAATTTACCAACACTTGTGATAGATAAACTAAAACAAGTAAATAAAACAATACAAACAGCGTTGTTTAGAAAATAAACTCCTTAAAACATCAACAAATATACTCGTAAATAGTACGATATCTGTGGTATCAATTTTAACTTGTCACAGCAACCGAGCAGATTGTTTTATACCGACCGACAGCAATCGATATAAAGTGTGTAATGGTTTTGTACAGTAGGCCTCATTCGAAACGTATCTCCTCATATTATAAAAGCCACTACGCCATGCCACTATGTACACATGTCTGTTGATTTTGAATAATGCATAATGTTTGCCATTCAAAACAAACAAAAATATTTAGTTGTACGGAAAACTGTTAAATTTTTTTGCGCAGTCTGTTTTATATATATGTATTAAAAACGGATTATAAACGTTTATTTTATATTCACTGGGGATAACGAGAAAAATACAAATTACATATTGCCAAGATTGATTTAACCAATACAGTTTCCTAATTTTGTTAGTTCCAACGTTAAGTGCAATCGGAAAATCAGACGCATGCACAAAGTTGCTTGGCGTATTCTGATCTGTTCAAAACATATTTTATATCGCAAGGTGCTCCGGAACAGTGTTTTTTCAACAGCAATTTGAGTCTGGTCCCTCCATCTCAACAAAATATATACAGTAAACATATGTCTGAGATCAGTACGCATTACCAAGTGTTGCCTTTTGCTGGGCTGTTATAAATTTCACTACTTAGTACTACAAATTATCTGTTCCAACAGATCAATTGCTGTTTCAGATTTCCCCAAATACGCGAATGAGCAAAACCAAATTTGTATGGAATCCGAAACGAATCCATGACTGTCTGTTGGAACGAACCCGATATTGACATGGAACTTCAACAGATTAAAATCCTAACCCTTATTATCCCAAGCGGTACAAAAGAGTTAAGTCCGGAAAAGCTGAATTAGACAAGGTAGAAGTAACACCACTTGTTTTAAGTTCCGTTCGGTGATATCATCTACAAAATGCACATCGATAAGAATCATTTAAACGGTGAACACACGATTACGTGGTCAGGTTTTAAATAAAGTTATTTACCAGAAGGGACTGTAACTTATATGAACTTTTTTAAGGTTTCAAAAATAAATTTTCATTTAGAATTTCAATAACCATTCATTTATACGTTTGGGTTGGGCTCAACAGCCCAGGCACTTGAACTGAATCTTTGTACCATTACCCATGTTATCTACCTACTTCCATTCCAGATTCTTCGTGTCTTCTATATAGGTACCGAATAGTAATGTTCATGTTCATTACTATTCGGTGATATAGGCCATCAATTTATCTGGAGGTATCGTCAGTAGTTGTGATGGTTGTGTTATTTCCACTCCAAAGTGCTTCCGTCTGAGTCCTTGAAAGTTCTCACTGAAGCAGAGTATGTGAGTAGGTGTTTCTTCGTAGAGTTCACATTTTCTGCACATAGGTTCACTAACTTTGCCCATCCTGTGCAAATGCCTCCTCAGGGTACAGTATCCAGTCAACAGGTAACTGTCTTCAAATTACTCTTACCCAGTTTTTGCAGCCTGGACGAGAGTTCCTTGTCTAACTTATTTCGTAGACTCTCAGTATGGAGGTGGCCTTGTGTCAGCGTGTGTGTTTCTTAACTAGCCAGTTCCCGACTTCATCTCTTATGTAATCTTCAATACCCATAAATGCGCTTGATCTTTACTAGGTCAAAGAGATGGGACTGATTTCGTCTCGTTTTTCCTAGGTTGCTATTACCTCTCTTAGGTATTATTTAGCTCGTGGTGAAACGTTATTTGCATTTAGGAACTCCAAAATCCGATGTAGGTATTTACCCAACTCAGGATTAAAGCATTTACAGAGTAAACCAATATAACTATCAGCATATCTACTGCCTTCTCTAACTTTAACGTTTAAAATAAAATCCACTGACGTAGCGTTAATAGCATTTACCTAAACAAGTAACACTTTTTAACAGCTCGAGTTCCCATTTTGTTTCTACTATAAGAACCAGTACTGGGACTTAGCACACTAACGGTCACTTTCTACAGTAGAGTACGATTCAAAGAAGAATGGGCCATAACGGTCACACTAAACTAAGACAGAATTTAGTGCGTACTTTCTCCACTCCACTGGAATATCTATTAACTCACCAAACGCCAGTCTCGAAACGATGACGTAGGCTGTGACGCCTCTGGCCCATTCTTCTTTGAATCGGAGTCTACTATTACTACTATTATTCCAGTCGACAACAGTCAAAAGTCTCACTCTGTATACTGTCGACGAGCCTTCTTTTATACCTGACCAATTACTATGTAATATATTGGAGGAATGAAGGAATCGTCGACAAAAGACGTGTGAATAGAGTCTATAGTAGAATTCTTTAGTGTGCAGTCTCCAGCTTCTCAACTGTACTAGGCCCATCATAGGATAGTTTTCCTACGTCTTCAACTTTAAACGTAGTATCTCGTTTTGCCACACATTTCTTCATATGAGCCCAAACTCTATGGGACTGAATATTGTGGTCTATAAGGCTCAAGTTCCTTCATTACCTAACATCTCGCCTAACATATTTTCAAGAAAATATATTTTTTCTCTCTTCCACTCCTTTCGCCAAGACGAAGTAAGAGTTTTTTTTTCATTTTTTGGATGATAGGTAACTGACATTATCCATCACTTCAACTAATCTCACAGGAGTGAGTTCAATCATTCTTAGTTAATACAGAACTTCTACCATGTTCTCATATCCAACCAAAATTTAGTTCTTTCATTGTAATTCTTATATCCGCATCATCTAAATTGGTGCACTTTTCTTCTACGGATATTCAACAACACAAAAAACGTGATATTTGTTCATATTCAATACCAAAATAAATGTCCTTATTTCAACGATTGAATATTTTGCACGTACGCCCATGAACCAACCACAATAAAAAAATAATGAGACAGTTTAATTATTCAATTTTTTAACGTATAAAGTCACTTAGGTACATTAAATGAATAAAATATTGTTATTATATATAATAGGTGTACTTGTTTCACTTCTATCTCATACAACTTCTGTTACACAACTTGTGATTTGTCAATATCATTATTTATAGATTTACATATTTACCTTCTCATTGTATTTATATTAATTATTGTAAACTATTATAAAACCAATATTTTTCTAGTCATAAAGAACCGATTTTCCCACAAAAAAGGTTTAATGGATGAAACTACTTGACAATAATTTTATATCGAAAGCTATTATTATATCCATAATGGCATAAAAACGTAAGTATATATCGATGTGAAAGTAGTAAGTAATATGACAAACGACATTCAATTAATTCATCAAAATATCCATAATAACATTAATAACACAATAAAAGTAACAAGACGTTATTCTTCCTTTTTTGTGTCAATTAAATCAACATGATACCCATTTGTAAACAACTGACTCATCTTCATAAAAATAAAAAACGCTTCAAATATACATCTATGAAATCATATTACCTATTAAGGTATTATATAATTTATCTTAAATATGACGACGGGATGGGTACCTATTGTCATTACAAGTAAAGCCATTAAAATCCTCCATAACTTTTCAAGTTCATCAACCGTTAGAAGAAATAAAGGTACCGTTTGTTTGGAATTGAAAAAAGGTTTATAAGTATTATTGTACCTAGCAGAAATTTCCGTTGCGTCATTTCATTGTTTACAAACGCTAATAGTCGTTTTATCATAATAAATTAATAACAAATGGCGTATCTTACCTACAAATCAACATTTTGGCGGATTAGATTAATGAATGGCAACACCGCTGGCAACAACTTACCGCGCGTTTAATGACGCGGGGTACTATTCTTTACATGCGCGATTACCTACTACGCAACCATGTGTTTCTCAATCACACAATCATACGCTACACAAAAGCACATAAATAAAAACAAAATAACACCAAATCACTAAACTTACACGAAAACATAAACTTTAATCCGTCTTTGACAAGTAATCGGCGTTATAGCACTACACTGTTTACTGTTTACATACCACAATTACATAAAAAGCCGTCCATCGGTTTTGAATTCATCGTGCGAACTGCCGAACTGCATTCGGTTGTGCAGCATGCCATGCATAGTACCGCTTCATCGCCCTCCGTCCCTCTAAAAGATCATCGTTCTGTATTTCTACCCCGACGGAAAGGGGATGGGGGCCAGCGGCGGTGTCACGTTTTAGAAAATTGCACTAGATATCTGAATTGAAATCGATTTTGTTTAGTTGTAAGAGGGCGGGAATTCTCGGATAAAATTAATACGTTTACGTTCAGATGGCACAGGATTTCTTGCGTAGGTCGCTGTCATGGTTAGTTGATGTGGGAAATAAATAAATAATTACAAAGAATAAAGATTATTTTAATGACATCGTTATTTTAAAGTAATAGGAACTTATTGTTTTTACAATATATTCATATTGACATAAATCCTTTCAATTGTTCAAGATTAAATTAAAGTAGGTATAGGTATTATTTAATTTGTAATTTTTACTATTAAATGTTTGAATCAGTGGTGTAGAATTTTGTACCAGCACAAATTATATTATGTACCTATGTTGCATTGTTCACAGAAATAAAACATTAAATAATAATACTCTTATCTATTTTAACTATAATTATTAGAAAAGTAAAAAATTATCTACATATGAAATGTTCCTGGAATTTATGTGATTGTGGAAGTTGGATAAGTAGATGATACAGTGTGTACAAAAAATATAGAATGTTACTAATATTTCGATTTTATGGAAGGTTAGCAAAAAAAGTTGTTATTCAAGGTTTTATTTAAATAAATAATAGTTTAAAAAACTAAAAAGCCTGTTTTCATAGCAGATTGAACTCAAAAATAAAAATTATTTTAAAAATTATTATTGTCAAGCTAAATATTACTTGGGATAAATAATAAATTTGATAAATACAGAGTGGGTAACTAAAAAAAATACAAACTGTTTCTAAAATATACACTAAATATTTTTTATTAACTTCCTTGGAGTGCAGATTGTACAAGGTGATAAAATTAAACGGGAGTATCGCTATAGCAGTATTTAATAAATAAAATAATTTTTTTCTAATTTACCACGTTTTTAAAACGAACTAAAAATTAAAAAATAATAATAGTAATAATAATGAGATAATGACAGAGACATGCGACAAATTTGGCATTCATTGTAAATCCTTGAAGTATATTTGATTATACCCGCAATTAAAAAGTGAATGGTTCAAATTTTTGATATAAATTTGAAAATATTAGTCCTATGAAAAAATTATTTTTATTGAAGGTCATTAATATACAAATGTCAAAATATATAACAAATAAAAAAATTTTGAAAAAATAAAATAATAAAAATTTGAATAGATGAGGCTTTTACTTGATGTAGATCCATAGTAAGTTATGAAATCAAACAATTTTATTTTGTTATACAAAATGAAATTGTTTGATTTCATAACTTAATAAAAATTTGTTTGAGTAACTAAAAAAGACAAAAAGTAATTTTCATTAAATTATTTTAAATACTGATGGGTTTTAGTTGCTAATTGGCAAACTTTTCCTTTGGTGTTCGACGGAGGAGATCCTGAATTCAGTTGGAGTGGACGAAATACCGAAAGCGATGGGGGAATCAGAACGTAATCAATTATTCAAACTAATTAAGAATATTTACAAATCAGAAGGCATCCCTTAAGTATGCGAATAAACTTTAATTTTAGCATTAACCAAAAAGGCTGTAACAGATGAAGGTTTAAATTACTTTTCATATAAACGTTTACACTGATAAAATTATTTATTTGCATTAAAAAAATTTCCTTTTCACTCAAATAAATATTTGTTTCCTATGGTCCAAACTAATATTTATTTGATAAATTTTAAAAAGTTGTTTGCCATGTGACTCCCTAATTTATTTAAGATAAATAAATATTCTATTATAATCAACTAGTACTAGACAAAATCAAACAAATAAATATATTTGACCTAATCAGTTACTGAAAAAATAGAACAAATAATTATTTGCTTTATTTAACGCTAATCGCCCAATGAAGGATTTAAGCAAATATATATTTGCTTTAAATGTATTTATAGTGTGTACAAAAAGCAACGTAACTTGCATAAGTAACATTTTCCACTATGTAGAGAGAGTTATAGTTAAATAATTGGTAAAAAAGACATAGCAACCATGCAATTACATTGTGTATCGGTTGCAATATATGCATGTACTTGTTTACCAATGCTTTATAATACCCTATACCAACGAACATTAACATCCTATACCTAGTAGTAAATGTTATACATATAAGTTATTTCGATTTCACGAAAAGTTTTTTCAAATAAATCAAGTTATCTGTACAAGTCAATTAGAAATATACTGGGTGACTTAATCTGGAGTAATGGTGCAACCAGTATATTTCCAACTAACTTATGCAGATAAATCGATATATTTAAAAAAAAACTTCTATCAAAAGCTGTTTTTTTTGTAAACCTAACAAGTGAATTTCTAGTGTAACTTAGTTTCTTTAATAGTTTGTGTGTATCAAGGTAAAATGTAAAGTATAATTTACAGAAAAAAAAAGGTTGACCATTTTGGTTTTAGGAAGAATACAAGAAAATGAAAGCGATCATGACGTTGTCGTTAATACTGGGAAGAAGGAAAAACGATTGTGATAGGCTTAATGAAGAAAGAAAGCATATTATGTTTATCCTCTCCAAAAGGGCAGAAAAATAGAGAGGACAGAAAAATATTTATAATAATTAATAAATATATAAATAAATATTTTATCATACCATCTACCATGGGCGTTCTAAAAATTATGTATACAGGGTGATTTATTTGTAATAATTTCTAGCCATAAATTTACATTTTTAAAAATGATTCATTTATTCGTGTTTACTTTAGTTCCGTTGAAAAATCTCGTAAATTTATCCATAGTGGCACCATCTACATTTCATTCTACGAACGTAGTAACTGATATATAATTTAATATTTAAAAAAAATCGAAGATGTTTATCCTTTTCAATAAGCAGATCGAAGTAAAAGAATTAATATTCTTGAACAAATAATATATTCCCATCAGAGTGTTGATATTATTGTCATTAATATGTTATTAATCATCATTTAATATGAATTGTAACAACTGGTAGTCAAACAGTGAAAAATTCAATTATCGTGAGCTCAACACTCTGATAATTAATGTTAATCGTACATGAAAAGTCAAACAAATCGACCAATAATCCTACGAATATTGCGTTTCATCAGTTAATTACACTTCTCTTTAACGGCATCCATTTTAATCCAGACAATTTTGTAATAATTTATAATTGTTTCTATCATAAATAGATATTTTAATAATAATTAACAATTACTTACTGGATATTAATATATTGATAGTATAGATATTTAATCAACAAGTGTATTAATAGATATTTGAGATTGTCAATCGCCCTTTGAATAATCAAAACTTTTCGGTCAATTGTAGAAACTTTATTTATTTTTAAAAACTAAAAATATTTATTTCAATTTTTATAAATGACACTAAGTGTTTCTATTTATTTCCACTATCTAATAAATGAATTATGTTTATTATAAAAATATATTAATAATAATTTCCATAACTTGGATATTAGGATACACTCAAGAAACCCACAATATGAAGTCATCAATTAACAGATAAATCTAGGGAGCTCTCCACTATTAAACTGTCTTTTCAAGTGACAAGTGACCTTAATGCGTTGCATTTAACACCTAGACTCGGTTTTATGATAACTGATGTTTAGTCTGTGACAGATGTATTTACAACATGTGCAATAGATAAAAATTAAAAATTGGATTTATTTTTCAATCTCTATGATTCAAGTGTTCAAAATTTTCAACAAACTGACGTAGTAATTCTAGCCTGCGCACTGCTGTATAGCTACATCTTGCTCCATCTTGTTGAAACACATTGTGTGCGCACCTGTAGATTTCGTGAACGGCAAAAGTTATTTATATCCCTTAGAAAATATTTCCAATGTCCCCCGTAGCGTCGATTAGTAAGTTTGGGTCTTGAGCAACACTTGTTTATCACACTCGATGGTGACAACTGCCACCATTTAAAATAATGAAGCCTACACGTGTTATTTGCTACCGATGTTTAAGTATTTTATCAGAGAAGACAGCGTTACGGATACTTTTCAGTAGTAATAACCCAAATGACCCAATGCTCAAAATTTTATGACAACTTTCTCAAGCTTGTTACTTGTAGGCAACAGACCTCCGCCTAGGGCGTCGGTCTGTTTCCAAGCAACAAGCTTTCGAAATCTGTCATAAAATTTTTTCGAACAATTATCAATGTCCGAGGGTTATTCGGAAAGAAAATTTTTTGCTAATTATAGTATTACAAATCGAAATACAGGGTGGCGCACCGAAAACGAAACAGATGCATTTACTGGCAGATGATTCCTTTTTAAAAAAATCCCTCGGACCCGTCGATTTTGTTTTCGAGGGGGACACAAAATTGGCATAAAATCACAGTAACATTTGCAGCCCCCTAAGCGGGGGTGGCACCATCCCTAAAATCTTAAATGGAAAGGGGGGTCGAATGATCCATCATTTAAAAGGTCTTTCAACTCCCTTTACAATGATGTAAAATTCATGTATTCAATTCTGTAGTTTTGGAGTTTTATTGATTTAAAGTTTAAAGTAGACTTTAATAGGTACATCAAATTAGTTTGTACTTCTTTCAGAAGAAATTTGAGTAAAAGCATTTTCTTGATAAGTAAATGCTTTTATTTACTACGCCCATGGTTTATTAATAATAAAAATAGCAATTGAAGTGTCCTTTGTGACAAAAAAAGTTGTTTCTTGAAGAAAGATAAGTAGAGAATGCCACGTACTTATTTTAAATAGGAAATAGTACATTAGTTTGCGATTGATTTGACCAATCTTTGTTGTTAAAATATCATTTATTGCTTTTACATAAATTAACCATGGTATATTCCACGGCAGAAAGGGTTGAAATTATTGAAATATTTTTCGGAAATAATCAGTGCGCTAATAGAACAGCACAAATTTTTAATGAGCGACATGAGAACAATAATGTGCACCGAAAATATGTTGTAGAACTTGTAGCTAAATTTCGGGAAACTGGATCAGTCGCCAATAAAAAACGTAATATTGAAAATCCTATAAGGAACGAAGCAACAGAAGTGGGGGTTTTAGGGCAAGTTATTGTAGATCCTACATTAAGTACCCGCAAATTGCAAACTTCGTGTGGTGTTAGTCGACGTACTATCCAACGGATTCTAAAGGCACATAATTTTCATCCGTATAAAATTCACCTTGTACAAGAACTTAATGAAGACGATTTTGATAAGCGATTACAATTTTGTGAAGTTATGAGTGAACGAATTACAAACGATGAACAATGTTTATTTAACATTTGCTTTTCCGACGAATGTTCCTTTTTTTTAAATGGCGAAGTAAATCGTCACAATTGTCGATATTGGTCGGACTCTAATCCCAGAATTTACCATGAGGTACACACACAGCAGCCACAAAAATTAAATGTTTGGGCTGGCATTTTTGGCGATCATTGGGTTGGTCCTTTTTTCTTACCTGGAAATTTGACTGGTGAAATGTATTTGGAATTACTGCAAAAGGCCATAGATCCTGCGCTAACAGATATAATTGAAAATCAGAATGATGGTCGATACGTTGAGAATATGTTGATGTTCCAACAGGATGGTGCCCCACCACATTACGCATTAAGAGTTCGGCATTATTTAGATCAGACCTTTCCAGGTCAATGGATTGGTAGAAGAGGTGCCGTTGAATGGCCCCCAAGATCGCCAGATTTATCACCTTTGGATTTCTTTTTGTGGGGTTACTTAAAAAGCAAAATCTATGCTACTCAGCCAACATCCTTAGAAGATTTGCGACAAAGAATTGTGAATGAGTGCCATCAAATTACTCCTCAAATATTGCAAAATGTCCGGCAACGTTTTCAGCAAAATCTTTATTATTGCATGGAAAGTAATGGTGGTCATTTTCAACATTTACTCGGCTGACAGGTCAGTTCATTCTTTATTTTTTAACAACTTTGCTGCTATGTATTGATCTCCTCTTACGATGATGTATTTAAACTTTAAATCAATAAATCTCCAAAACTACTGAATTGAAGTACATGAATTTTACATCATTGTAAAGGGAGTTGAAAGACCTTTTAAATGATGGATCATTCGACCCCCCTTTCCATTTAAGATTTTAGGGATGGTGCCACCCCCGCTTAGGGGGCTGCAAATGTTACTGTGATTTTATGCCAATTTTGTGTCCCCCTCGAAAACAAAATCGACGGGTCCGAGGGATTTTTTTAAAAAGGAATCATCTGCCAGTAAATGCATCTGTTTCGTTTTCGGTGCGCCACCCTGTATATCAATATGTGTCCATGGCAACGTGAAAATAGCCCATGGTCTGTTATCAGTGTAATGTTGACATGATTGGGTGGAATTGTTCATGTGATAAAAAATGAGGAAATTTGATTGGTTCTTGGAACTGTCAAAACGTTTTCAATATAACTGTATGTATGTTTGGTTGCCTATACCAAAATCGTTTAGTACTAGGAAGACAATTATTATTTAGAGGTTATTAATGTACAGTGTACAGGGTGGTCCGTAAGTGATTGTACATAAAAGTACAGTACAATCTTCACTTCAAAATATTGCTATTTAAACCAACAAGCCTCAATAAAATGTTAATATTAAGAGAGATACAGGGTATTCCATGAAATTTTAATTTTCGTTTTTTACAATAACTTTAACGCTTTTTAACGTATACGCACAAAAATTTGAGGTTGGGAGTTTTTGGATATGAGAAATCATAATTTTGTATCAATTTCTTGTTTCTTCCCAACATATATTCGCTTATGGCGTATTTCAAACTTATATGTGACCAGAGTTTCTTCCTCATACTGTAGAGCAGTGCCGTAGCCAGGAATTTTGTTTGGGGGGGGGGCACCAAGTGGCTTGGGTATGGTGAGACAAAAACTTCAGATCATAAAAATTTAATTTTTATTACTTTTTTTGTTATTGTTTACAAGTTTACATTAATCTGAGGTATAGAGTGCCTTATTTATATTGATATGCCACTGCCACACATAATCAAGGGAAAAAGGCATCATAATTTGAAATCCAGGCGTCTTTCTTTTTTGGATGGAAACATATCTGTTATAACTTCAGCTTCAATATTTATGTCCCTGTGAATGTTCATGAGAGCCAAACCGTTGAGTCGTGTTTCACTTGTAGAATTTCTTAAGTAGATTATCTTTAGACTGGAAAAGCTTCTTTCGGCGGATGCTGTAGTAACAGGTAAAATGGAAAATATTTTCAACAACACTCTAATATTAGGAAAAAAATCGTTAGGACATTTCCTGACGGCTTCTAGAGGATTATTTGGAGTGTCTTTTTCATTACACTATTTTTGTTTCCAGAAGTCAAACTCTGCTTCTAGTATTGCTGGGTAAACGTCTCAACACAAATCTTCTTTGTAAAAATCGATGGCTGGTCTCACATCATTAAAAGTTGAGTTACATACTTTACAGGGCAATAAAAACGTGAGCGAAGTCAGGATGTTTGAGTTGGACTTAAACCTCTCATTGAAGGATGAAAGCAAGTCGTCCAAATACGGATAAAAAATGGACTGCCTGTAGTAAGAATTGCAATCGCCATTGCGTACCTCGTAATTATTTAAATGCCGTTGGGTACCAACTATCCTTGGTACAGTTGGGGACACACCAACTTGATAAGCCAATTCACATGCTCGTTTAAAAATCACAGCAAACGGCTCTTCATCTCTTATAGCTTGTAGTTTTTCAGTAGTCGATTCTACGGAATTCATAGCTGTCATTATATCCATGTTTTCAGTCTGAAGAAATTTTGAAATAAAATAAGTTATTCCAAGAACTTTTTCCATTATGCATATAGTGACTAAAAATGGAAAGCTGCAAAGTGATTTGTGTAACTGATTAGCAGCTGTGTCATGTTCTTCTGACATGAGTTCTCCCAGAGCACTTACAATTTCAAAGAAGCCATCAACCGCGGGCATTTCGGGGGGGCACGGGCCCCTGGCTACATCACTGCTGTAGAGTTGGGTTGTTAAAAATATTAACCATCTGCTGTATATTACTAACAAAAACTCACAGCACATATACTTAAATAGATACAATTTGCAAATTTCATAAGGCTTTGTTACCCATACAACAATAATTATTAGATCAGTAATGAGATGCCGTCTTGAAGGACGACTTAAACGATGCCAAATGGTGTCACTATGTGTTAATGGGTTTTATAATGATATTCGTATAAAGAACAACAAAACAAATTAACTTGCCACTTTTAAACAGTCATTTTTAAAACCAGCAATTTTTATGATAATTTAAAAGTGTCTACTTTCCATTGACCTAAATTTATAGTGGACCGCACACGACTAATATATTATCAATGTCGTTTGACAATATCTCAACAATTTTCATTTACTTTTTTCAACTTTTATTTTTTACTTAACTTAACAGAACTTATATATCAGCACTACAGGCCTATCTGGCCCACGGCTCCGAGATCTTTCACTCCCTCTTTCCATTTCCTCTCCTCGTTTTCCCAGTCCCTAGCTCCCACTGTTCTCAGGTCTCTCCTAACCTCTTCCAACCAATTTTTCCTTGGTCTTTCTCTTCTCTTTTTACCACCTTCTCCACCTTTTAGCACTCGTTTTACCCATCTATCTCCGTCATTCTACCTATCTCGCTCTCTGTGCTTTAATTATATGGATTATACTTGTGTGCTTATATAATTCTGATAGTTCTTTGTTTGTTCTTCTTTTGTAGATTCCATCTTCCTTAATTCCACCATTAATCTTTCTGAGCGTTTTACGTTCCATATTTCTAGTTTATTCTGCTCTTTTTTGTTCATTGTCCAAGTTTCACGTAGGTAACTGACCGTCTTATTATTGTTTGTTACATTCTTATTTCAGCTGTTTGTGATATGTCTTTTGATTTTAACATATTTGATATCATTCCTGCTGCTTTACTGCATTTTGTTAATTTTTTTTCAATTTCCCTTTCTTCGTCTCCTTTATTTGTGATAGTGACTCTAGTGTAGCTATTATTTTCATTGTCCTTCATTACCATGTGTTTTGTTTTTTTTCTCGTTGATCACTAGACCATGTTCTCTTGCCTTCTCTTCCAGTAGCTTAAATACGCTTAAAAGTTTTTTCTTGCCATAAGTACTATGTCGTCCGCATATGCCCATAAAATAACAGAACTTAGTTGGAATAAATTGTGCAGTAAAATAACAAAACTGGTTTTTAACAGTGTTAGTACTCACCACGGTTTGGTTGTGGCGAAAAACAACAATGTCGTGGACCAAAGGTCCAAAATTTACCTCGCGGCTGATGCGCTTGCTAGAAAGCAGCTGAACAGATTTTTGAACTTGCCTGCTCCGCTAAAGCAAGTTTCAGTAATGCCAAGCCAAGTGCGTAGATATACTCACAACGAGTTCCAAAAAAGGTGGAATGGATCAAAATATGTCAAACTAGCCAAGGACTCTAAGCGAAAACATTTCTTAACGATTACCCGGCGGAGCCTACGTTTTGCAACAGGGACATTGTCGACGAAACAGCTGTGGCGGATCCAAATACAAGTTACGAACGATTAATGTTGTAACTTAAACAATTTGTAACGTGGTATACCACCTACGCTTGAAGTCGTGGTTGAGGAACAGAATGTCTCAAGACAGGCTATTGGGCTCAGCCTTACTTCATATTCATTATGATATAAATGTTGAACCTTTGAAAATTTTAGAGAAAGATTTTGTTTTATAGTGAATTTTTGTTAATACACGTTGCCATTGAGAGTTTATGTTTTAATTTCAATTTAATATAATATTTTGACTTTATTTAAGTTTTAAAAATTATTGTACTTTGTTGTCGAATGTTATTTTATTTTTTAATAAAAATATTTTTTTTTTAAATTTTTCAACTTTTTTTTGAATGGCCCCTCCCCTACAAGCTTCCTAGATCCGCCCTTGCGAAACAGACATCTTCATAGAATGAGGCTGTGAATAGGAATGGGACAGTAGAGCATATCCTCTTTGATTGCTTGTCTCAATCATCAATCCTTGTTCAGCCAGATTTGGTTAACACCAGCTATGGAAAGAGACCTTGGTTCTAAATCAAAAGTGGGAAGAGCTTACATAATTCTACCATTTAATTCGAAGATTTGGAACAAATATTATGAAGAAGAAAATATTTTGAAATTTTAAGAACTTCTTCATATGTTTGAGCCTAAACTAACGTTACAGAATACAGCTTTTAAATTTATGTAGATGCCCAAAAGGACTTGTTTTACAACACGACCGCAACTAATAAATTCGTTTGGAATTATTAATGATAAAAGAAACTACTAGAAGAAACAACGTAATGTTTTGTTGGTTTGTTGGTTACTGTTAGTTGTCACGCCATCACTATTATTTTTCCAATATGGATACATTTTCCGGGTACTATTAATTTGGGATAGTATGAAGTTGCAAGATACAAAAAGTCGAAATAAAAAGATAAGAGAACAAACAAAACGAACAAAATAATGAATATATTACAAGGAACGTCCAAGAGAAAAGATATAATGAGTGGAAAATAGAACATTAAATGCGAATTTTGAGATAAGTTCTGGAATTTTCATTTAAATTACTCTAAATCATCTAATATTTGAAATGGTGTTTAGATGGAGTACAAATGGTAATTTCAAACGCCCAGTAGCTCCAGAAATTGAAGTCGCTTGAAATAGCTGATATTCTAAAGACACCAGAAGAAAGTTTATCCACTATTTTGCATGAACATTTGTCCATAAGGAACTCTTTCCAAGTAAATATCCGTGTTTTTTAACTATTGTCCAAAAATAACAAGGTGTTCATGATTCCTAGACCCTCCCCACTAGTGCAGCATCTCGTGGGTTATTTATGAATCTTCAGAGGAAGCAAGCGAATTACCCACAAATTTCACTTTCACACTTTTAAGCATTTAAATTTAACACACCACGACCTTCACCTGATTTTAAATCTGTAAGAAATTTTCACAGAAAAAAGCAGCTGAAGATTATTTTGAAAGGTAGGACCAATAATTCTACAAAAACGCCAAAAAACTGTTAGAAAACCCTCCATCAAGTAACTGTCGCTAACAATTCTTCGTGAATTTGATAAAACATGAGGCCGTTTAACTACTTACTTAAAAGCGGGTCCTCAATCAAATTATTTCGCTCTACTTTAAGTGCATCTTTATTCCTGTACTATAATTAACCGCTAAATATAACGTATCCGCTACCAAAGTAACTGGCCTATCAATTTCGGTAAGACATTTCCAAGTCATGCGAAAGAAAAAGAGGCGGTGATAATCGGCAACCTTGTAAAAATATAAGAGTGGGATCGTATATTCCCGAACGAAACGAAACGGCACGCGCCCTTTAGTAGGACAACCGGACGTACTAATAGAAGGGAACAGTGAATAATGAAGGAGAAAGAAAAAATTTAATACTCAAATTAATTACACTAAAACATTTACAAAACGTACTAATGAAACGTAGCTATGCGCGTCTGATGAGAAGAATTTTTTACACGCGTTTTTCAATATAAATACACGCATATAAATACATTTTCTAATAATTATTAGTACTTAGATTATAATATTTTAATATTATTTACCTCGAGTTACCCCTCGGGTTTAAATGCAGAGATCTTTGTAAAAATATATGAAAATAGAAGAAGTCGGGCCACAGAAACGTTTTTTCTTCTAGGAGTTAAACGGAAACGCGCTATGAATTCTTTATCATTCCAGTAATCTAAAGTCTCTATTCCAGAGAAGGATTAATCACTGAGAGCGCCGTAGGTAAGCAACTCATCGGCGCACCAATATTGAAAATAACTAGCAAATAGCTACTTAGTAAAAAATTTATGACTATAGTTTATTTACGATAAAAAGACGATGACGTTGCAAAACAAAATATTGTGATGTTGCCAAGCTGTAGTTTTTTTCTTTACTGAACGAAAACTAGAAAAGTCAATCTGATGTTAGATTGACAGTTCATAATGATAATGAATACAAATAGCGAATACTATTACAGTAGTAAGCGGGCCCCCATTTCGGCATTCTCATTCAAAATAACTTAACAAGATTTTACCATCTCTTGACATTTACTAATCAGCTGCTTCTGCATTTTATCAACTACACACTGCAGATTTGCCTAAATAATTAGTTATGAAAATAACTGTTTTTTTAAAGAAGCACCAAAAAAACTTATATTGATCGAATGTCAATAAACGTCAAAACAAACAAACTGGTGAATTTTACCAGTTGGTCTGACAACGTCTTGAAGTTTTGCCAACCCGTTAGCTGTAAATTGTCCTGGCTGTTGAGGATAAATTGTATTTACGGTTGGTAAATTAATATTTATTCTGATAAGCAGGAAAGTAACTATAAATGACCGTCACCGTCCTTTTATCGTAAAAATCCTATAGTTGGCGTTACTACATGTGTGGTCGAGGTTACTTCAACTTGGTGTTGGCATATCTTCAATTCAAGATCGCTATCGTCATGTCCCCTAAAAGGTAAACCCCGCGAAGCTAGAGACAGTGGCAACCACCCGTTTTAAGACTTCACACCAATAAGTTACCTTTTCTTGAAATTGGGACTCACCTACTGCTAGCGGAGTGGGCGGTGTAGACAAGGGCAAATCTTGTGGTTGTTTATAACTAGAAGGAATTTCACATTGCAGAGAGTCGGCAGCAGACACACTATGAATTCCTAGAATATTCCGAATCATCACTTTTTGATTTTGCAAAAAAAAATTCTCAATACTTTTCGTGTGCCATATTACATTTTACAATTCTGTCCGCGCATCCCTTTGTACCCTCAAGCCCCTAGGCATGTGACTAGTTTGCCTCTGCTCTATTCTATCTCTAAAAACCCTAAAAACCCCAGGCTTTGGAAGAGCCACAACTATTTTAATAATATCTTTCTCATATATACACATGAAGCTATAAAAGCGTGTTAAAAACAAAATACTGTCGTACATGCCACTCCAACCCTGTATATATCATTTTTATCCAAGTCTCCCTTCTACTAATTAATGCCACAATAATCACCTTTTCTGTTACTATACAAATATCCCTTATGGAACGGCAATACATTTATTAGAACTCACTTTTCTGAGTGTACACTTAAAGGTTCTAATGATTTAATGACAGACGCCGAACAAATCTGGGGTATAAAAAGACTACCCTCAACTGCTGTCGGCGTCGTGTACGGATGCAAATAGGGATACGGTCTTTTATTTGACAGAAGCGTAAATGAATCATAATATTTATGCAAATAAAAAGCTATGAAAGTTAAAGCATTAAAATTAAACAAGGAATGTCGTGTATTAGTGAACGAGTTGACGATACATACATTATATTTAAAAGTTGTTATCGTGTTTGATATATATTTCAGGAGCATGTGAAATTATAGAAGCGAAAGCTTCTTTATAAATTCCTGCGATATTACTAGCACAAAATTAAGTGACCTTGAGACAGGCGTTTGATCGAAGTAATTTTAACGTTACACTAAGAAAACGGTATCATTATGATACATTGATAAGATATTATGTTAAAGATCGTTTAACAATTTTTCGTTTACTCGGCATCTGGCCTTAAGGATTTATTAATAAAATTTTATAAAACCCTCATTGCACAGTAAATAGTAACAGATCCGTACCCGGTAAAATTTAGATACTAAAACATAAATTGAATAAACTAATCCCTGAATTTTTCAAAAACAAATTCAACTTAATTGAAATTAAGCAAATTGAACTGTTGAAACATACCTACAGGTTGGTCCACCGTATACGATTAATAACTGGCAGATGTTATCAAAAAATGTTTCAAATAAAAAAATTGTAGTTTAACTATGGCCACATTTTTAAAATATCTTGTACTATACAGGGTATTTGCAAAGCATTGGAAGGTATCAACGTTACATTTTTTAGATAATACCTAACTGATATGAAATTGAAATAAAATCCAAAAAGAGCAATCTGAGTAGACTCAGTGTCACGTAAGAAGAACCCACTTGAAGTTGCAGTCATATGCGCGAACTTGTTGTCAAAATCATATTGGAATATTGACAACGACTTAAAATCAGTAGTTGAAATAATACCCTTCTTGGTGTGCGTCATCGATTGTTAATCTCCTTCTATCACATTACGTAGGAAGAAATGGAAAAAAAGGCAGGTCTGTGATTAATCCTAATAAAAATATCACGATAATGAACCGTTTGAATGTTTTACAAACGTTGACCCTAATCTTTGACTTACAAAAATTTGATTGGTTGATGTTTAGATTACGCGCCAGCGCAACCTATCAATCGCGAGGTTAAAATACTATGAAGGCGTAACTTTCGTAGCGGCAATGTGTCTTACGTCTTTTTCTACTGTCACATTGACAGTTCTCAGGTGTGTACTTTGTTGCTTACGGTCGATTATTATTTATATGAAGTGAATATTAATCTTATTGTTATATTTATCTAAATAATACAAAAATATGCCTAGATACACGAAAAAACATCAGCATTTTGAAAGTTCTGAAGTATTTTCAGTTAGAAAAAGAAGCTGGTAATTATTAATTTCATAGCCTTCTCGGCTTTGGCTTAATACGAGCCTGATGATTTTATTTATCAAATTTAAGGTTAGCTATATGTCAAAATAGCAAATAAAATAAACGACATGCCGAAAACCCGGATATACGTCACAATCGATGACGCACACCAAGAAGGGTATTATTTCAACTATAGCATAACGTTTTTACATTTTGTCGCCCAATGAAATTGTGTATTAGAGAAGATATTTCGTAGAAAAATTTAATATCAACAAAACTTGACATCAAATTCCAGCTTTGTTTAAAGTCAGTTACCCTACTGTATTAACAAATTTTTTAAATAGGCTTCAAGCTACCCACGAAAGTCTATTGTATTCCGGCTAGCTGAATCTAAAAACTGGGTGAATGTACCAAATATTATCAACTAAATAAGTATTTCTATAATAGTCCACATTTAAAATGATTTATGATTTTAAAAAAATATATAAAACTGATTATACCAAAAAAAACAGACTATTTTGGCCTAAGCTCTGTCTTGAGATAAGAAAATATTCGATGTATTTTATTATTATAAATGGAAACCATTATTTAGGCATTAAAAGAGACTAGTCGTTAAAAGCTCAACGGGAATTTTTTTTAAAGTTACTGTCAATTTGAAAAATTGAGTTAATGTAAAGTAAAAACTCGGCACTGCGGGAACAGTATAAATATAAAGATTGTAATGTGATTCTAATTTATTTGAATCATTGAATTTCTCAAGCCACATTTCAAATTCGACCTTTAATTCAATTTCCTACTGAGAATCGTTCAATGAAGGGATTGTAACAAATTTATTTTTAGAAATTGATATTTTTTATTTTCTCTATGTTTGATTTTATGAACATAAATGGCAAAAGTATGTTCAGATATAATCGGGCTACTCTAACATATATGTGTTGTTACGAACTCAGTGTTTCAGAAGCCGGTCCTGTCACGAACTATACATTTTTGGCGAATGCGCCTTCTAGAAGGTTCCTTGCAAAGCAATACAATGGGTTATTCCCGAATGTTATAGAATTCGTAAATTCAAGAAGGGTCTAGAGTTGCGAAGGACTATATATACGCGGGTTTTCGAGTGAGTACGGACAGTTGTTCCGTATACGGTGAGCCGGTAAACAGTTTCTGTATACAGTGAGTGAACAGATAGTGAATATAAATAGTGTTGAAGATAAATTAGGACAATTATTATACCGAGTGTAAATAAATTAGTAGACATTAAGTAGCGTGTTTATAAATTAAGTTTATTATAGTGTGTAAGCGTTTCTTCAATAAATCGATAGTAATTAGCCATAGTGAGTGTATAATTTATCCCACGGTAAAAATATTACAGTATTATAGTTTACCACTTTCGGATTAGAAAGTTATAGCGATAAGGTGTTCAGGAATCTTATGAGTAAACATAATTTTTATTATATACTTATTGTACAATGTTACGTTTCTAGCTGTATGTTACTAAAACATTATCTTTATTACTATATATATTACTAATGAATGTTTTAAATATGTATTAAAAATATATAAAATATGCTTTTATACATGCAAATAAAAACAAGGATTTTATTGAAATATTTTAATTATCTGCTAATTTTATTCCCCTTAATAGCTACCTCCGGAACATCCGGTAATTTCCAAATTATTGTGATTTCTTGGTAACATTCAGGTACAATTATTGAAAAATATTACAATGTTGAAGTCACTTCATTTTAAAATGACAATGACATTTTGCATATAATTCAAGCTATAACTACTGAACTTATTTCACTTAAGTTAAAGTTACTAGGTAGGAATTTTATAAAATATGTCCCCCTAAGATGGAATCATGGAAAATATTTTCATTATTAATTTTAGGAAAAAAAGTTATTCTTCATAAAAAGTTTTGCATTATCTAAAGCCTATAGTACAGTCATCAAATCTCAAATTTTTCAGTCGTATACAAGGTTTGTCAAAAAATATGAGTTTTACTCAAGAGTGAAGTACCTTTAAAAAAAATATATCACTAAAAAAAGTTGGATATGCCGATGTTGAAGCATTAGTATGAGTAAAAATCAAATTTGTTTGTTTCCAACATTAATATGATGTTAATTTTATAACTTAGTGTTTGAATGTATTTTATTATTTGCAAATTAAATGAATATGCACTTATTCCGCGTTTTAAATGTAAAATTATTACAAAACATGGAAAACCTAAAAGATTATCATGAGTTTAGTAATCACAAGAGATAAATGTTTATTCAAAATAGAAACATTAGTAGAAAATAAAATAATCTGAAGTTTCAATTTAAATGAATGTATTATAATTACATATTTAATCGTAGTTTTTAATTTTGATCAACTTTTTTAGTAACATTTTTCGATATTGTCAAATTTAAAGGTACTTTACTCTTGAGTGAGACTAATATTTTTTGACAAACCTCGTATACGACCAAAAAATTTGATATTTGATGACTATATTCTAGGTGGTGGACAATTGATGGCTTATGCGGATGATTTAGTCTTGGTAGCAAAAAACAGAGAAATTATGAAAAAAATGTTTCAAGAAATTGTGGAAGAAGGTAAAAAAATGGGACTCAAAATAAATGAAACAAAAACAAAAATAATGACTGTGAACAAACACCTAATGAACAATAATAATAGCATCGGTGACTTCAAATTTGAAGAAGTTGATAAAATAAAATATTTAAGAGTTACAATAACCAACAATAGGGATGGAGAAATGGAAATTAAGGAGAAAATAATGGCAGGAAACAGAGTCTTCCAGGCAAATAAACATTTATTAAGAAGTTAATTTCTAGGCAAAAATAATGAAAATTTATAAAACAATAATTAGACCAACAATAACGTATGGAGCTGAAGTTATGATAATGACAAAGAAACAACAAGAAGACCTGAAAATTTTTGAACGAAAAATATTAAGAGTCATATTGGGACCCAAGAAAATAACTCAAAATGAATATAGGAAAAGAACAAATGAAGAACTGAAAAAAGACATCCAGAGGGACATCATAAGTGTAATAAAAGAGCAAATGTTAAAATGGTTGGGAAATGTGTGGAGAGCAGGCCCAAACAGCACAATTTATGCGATGACTGAGTGGAAGCCAAGTGGCAAAAGAAAAAGAGGGAGGCCAAAATCAACGTGGCTACAGGAGGTTGAAGATGACATAAACTGTCTAGGTATCCGAAACTGGAAGGCGAAAACAACCGACAGGAAACAGTGAAGGAACATAATTAAACTGATTTGAAAAACTGGAAATGGGGCCCGATCCCCTAAAAAATCTGGATCTAAAAAGCCGCTCTGGCGACTAAACCCCTCTTGGGGTACATAGTCACTATATATATATAGGGTTGTCCAAAAAAAAACCGGAATCTCCTTTTTTATTGATGTCGGTTTTGTTTAAAAGATAATTGATCAAGACACACTACTAATCTAATATTTCGCTTTTTGTTTAAAAAACAAAATGGCGGACACATCCAAACTTTACCAAACTTTAAAACTGACTGGAAATTTTTTGTTTCGCACTGTATATGTTTGCGAATTATTTTAAGAAAGTTCAGACATTTGTGAACGAGAGGTCAAACATAGAAATCGGTCAAAAATTGTCTGATGTATGGCTCGAAAAAACAAAATAACATACTTGTTTTTCCAGTCAGTTTTAAAGTTTGGATGTGTCCGCCATTTTGTTTTTTAAACAAAACGCGAAATATTAGATTAGTAGTGTGTCTTGATCAATTATCTTTTAAACAAAACCGACATCAATAAAATCGACCTATAAATAAAAAAAATATCAATAAAAAAGGAAATTCCGGTTTTTTTTTGGACAACCCTATATATTCTAAGTTTTAGATAATGCAAAACTTTTTATGAAGAATAACTTTTCTTCCTAAAATTAATAATAAAAAAGTTTTCCATATGATTCCAACTTACGACATATTGTATAGGTATTCGATATTTTTGGGAAATTGATGGAATGATCATTAATAACTTGTATAATCAATTTAATGAAATTCTAACTTCATTTCAGTCTAATTTCTATAAAAGTATATATAATCACTTACTTTTAATAGGAGATGACGCCGGAGCAGATTCAGTCAGCTGAAACAAACATAATTATGACTAACTGTACTTTAATTGACCTAGGCAAGGCAGTTTTCTTAACAATTAAAAATTTAATCACATTTAAATTTTTAAGATTGCTAAAGAATATTAATGAGTTACTTCACGTTGCTTATCTATACACAGATATCGTTAATCGATACAGATTTAGAGTTGCACGAGAGGAAATAAATTATTTTTGTAGCGCATTTACGATTTACGAATTTTTTTATCTTATATTAAATATTATTTACAATAAACGCTACAAAGTTATTAAATTGTAAATTTTAGATTAGAAACGATATTTTTTATTTAGTAAATGATGATAAATTTTAATCAATAGTTACCAGGAAATTATAATATCAATGTACTAAAAACGTCGTGAATGATAATGTTGAACGAGGAGTTCAATTAAAGGACTCATACAGGGTGTCCCACGACGTTTTGACAGTCCAATTTCTCGAAAACTGTTCATATGACATGTATGAAATTTGGCAGATAGAAACAGTCGAAACTGATGCTTATGCAAGCAAGCAACACGCTTTCAGCATTCTCTATGACAAAATTATCTCGGTATTATCAAGACCCTAGGGGTATTACTACTGAGAATAACCCAAAAGTCTTATACGAGTTTTCAGGTAATAATTTACTATTCGCCCACAAAATAAATACGTAGGTAATTTCGTCAAGTTTGAGTACAACTCTGTAATATCCGATAAACATCCGGTTGTTAAAAGATTATTGTATTCCAATACTCTATGTACTTTTTTAAACAAACTATAGTCGAATGAACAGATACCTACATGAAAGTACGGGAGTTAAAAAAAATTAAAGTGTCATGGAATTATGCAAAGACCTTGATTGAAATAGCTGAATCAGCCTATATTCACAAAATATAATTACTTCTTTACTCAGGATCTTAAGAACAATAATTGATCGTCTGCTCTGCACAGCCAAATTTTTTTTTACGTTTAGCCATATAAAAGTCGCGTCAATAATGACTCACCCTCTATGGTTTTTATTCATGCGGTGACAGCATGACTCATTGAGGGTTTGATATCAGTTTACAATATAATGAAGGCACTTTCTTTAGTTAAAAAAGCTTCATACACCTGGGTTCATTAGTGGTCACAGTTTCGCGAATATTTTCATGTGGTAGATCAATTTAACTAGATTGGAAGGATATCTCTTACCTTTGTGAGATGTGGATTAAACGTGTATTTATTATCCAATTCTATCCTCGGAGTTGCTGCCATCGCCAGTAGGGGCGTTGTCGGAACGATCATTTCCTGAAATAATAAAAATGTTTTCCATTATCAATAATGTCAAAACACATGGATAAATAAGAACAAATATTATTTTGTTCATTTCAATAACGGTATTTATTTATTAAATGAACATTATAATGAAAACTTATATTTATTGCATTTATCAAAGTAGAAATGTCTGATATTTAAAGTCGCGTCCACAAGATGCAGCGATTTGCCGTTGGTGATGCCAATTGGCAAATCCAGTTACTGTAAAAACGTCTACATATGTATTGCCATTCATTTAGTTTAGTCGCGCAATGTTCAATTCCCGGTCGTCCACTCCATTTGAAAGCTCGTGCTAACTGGCAAACTAATAACTAAAGCCGCGAGAGGCCAGTTGTTGGCACTCTCCGTTCTAATTGGCTTCCTTTGAAGGACACCGACACTTCAGCGATTTTCGTTGGCACACGGCATGGTTATTGACACGTGCCAACGGCCACGTCTACTTCAAACAGCGGCATAATGAGGACGCGCCTTAATGTAATCAAATTTTTCAATCATCTAACTTAAAAACAATTGAACTTTTAACGAAATAAAATGATTAAGCAAGTATTTAAATAATAATCAACTATTGGCTAGGAACAAATTGAAATTAATTAAGGAACAAATTGCACAGGCGCATTGGAAAAATTATAAGGTATAAAAAATAAGAAGTTATTCAGTTTACTTTTATAGTAGAAAACAGTAACATCGTCTTAAAGTACCTGTAAAACCGCCTGTAAATCGAATACAGCTACAATCAGATTTTTGTTTTGCCCAAGTGTTTCCTTGTCTTTCTTTTTTTTCTTCCATAGATAAATTATTTTCAATTACGTGTTCTTCATATTTTTTTGAGTAATTTATGTTCAGAATTTTCATTTTCATTCTTCTAAATAAATTATTTAAATTGTATGACTCAGTTTTGACGTTTCAATCTTATTTTAAACGAAAACAATCCGTTTGTATCTTTTGTAATCTAATTTTACTAAAATTCACTTTGTACTTTCACAACTGAAATCTATTTCACATTTCAAAATACTTACTAAAAGATTTCTACTATTTTACGACGAAAATAAATATTTCAATTCATTAATCCGAACAAAAATTTTATCATAACAAAAAACACTGCGCGATTTATCGGTCATATGGTAATTTTGTTGACCTTTTACTATCCCACACAAAAACACACTGGCAAACGAGTTGTTTCTACACGTCCATATCACTAAATAAAGTAGTTAGTTAAAAGTAAACGAATAATTTTAGATCGAATAATCTCTTGCAATCTAGTTAATTTTTTCAACGATTTATAACTAATATACAATAAAGGGTTTTCCAAATGTTACTGATTCAAGTGTACATGGTTTTTCCGAATAAGTAAATTGAAATATTGAGTGAATTTAGTTAGAAATCTACATTATATCATTGATTAAAAATTGAACTTAAAGTTGTGACGCGTTTTGCTCACACCAGTGGAGGGATAATGAAATTTTTTTTAATTTATACAGTGTCTTAATACTTAATTTTACGGATATTAACAATAATATTATAATCTATTTACATGGAAATAAAAAGCAAAAAGTGTCTAAATATGGGATTAACTAAAGTATTTATTAATTTTACCTGAAAATTAATTCACAACAATCTTACCGGAACCTTTCTAGGTAAAAAGTTTTAATAAGGGAGAATTGTTGATATCTATTTGGTCGTTAAGAAGATTATCTGAATATATGTATTTATTTATCTCAAGAGCTTCTAAGACTTAATTTTAGGGATTTAGGATCTATATGCAAAATTTCAAAGTTTGAATCGAAAGTGTGTTGGTTAGCTAATAAAATATTTGAGTAGTTGGAATCTGATTTTTGATTGACATAGCTAGTTTGTGTTCTGAAATTCTAGTTTTAAAATTCCTAAAAGTTCTACCTGTATAAATTTTATCACAGTTGTCATTACCACCTTTTAATTTATAAACTCCTGATTTGTTTAATTTTGAAGATTTAGATTTGTTGTTTTTAATGAATTAGGATAAATTGTTATCGGTTTTGAAGCAAATATTCGAGTCTAAAGTTTCTAAAAATGATTTGATTTTCAAGGATGGTATTCCAAAGTATGTTAAGCTTTTAAATTGATTATTTTTGTTTTTATCAGAGGGAAATACTTGATCTAGAGTATATTTTTATTTATGATATTATCTATTAAATTTGGATAGAAATTATTATTAACTGCTATTTGTTTCATTATATTTAGTTCTTTGTTGTAATTGTTTGGACACTTAGTTTGTGGAATCTACTAGTATTACTTTTTAAATAAAAGTAACTGTTTTTAATTAATAGATAATATATGAAACTTCTAAATTATTGATAATTGTTTAAATAGATCGAAATAATTATCAATAAAAACATTTAGTTTCATGTAAAAAGTAATGAAATATTAAGATTTATCTCAATATGCCTTATTAGGCTAAGCAATAGAGTATACAAGTATAGTAATAGAATACGGATGGTTCCATCGAGTTTATTGAATAAAAAAAAGTATTAACTTGCAAGTCATAACTTATCAAGAAAAAGCTAAAACTTCTAAGTAGAAGCTAATACTTATTTTTATTTGAATAAAAACTAGAACTCTCTAGAAAGTAAATACTGGAAAAATCTTTTGAATTTTGAGTGATTACTTATAAGTACTTACTTATATTTACAAGTGTTTACTTTTTTCGTTGCGTAAACAAACATTCATACTAAACAAGTCGTGTCAATTACGACTCTTTCCTTGGAGTGAGTGATATTGAATAATTCTTCAATTCGGTTTTGAGGATTTTTAAAAGGTGTTAATAGCCAAGGAGCAATTCCATATCCACTATCTCCGAGAAAGCAGAAATTACCCCGAAATCTTACCACATTTTCATATACGAAACTTTGTTTCCAAATTCTGGAATCGTGAACACTTCCAGGCCATTGAGCGTCTACACTTGTAATCAATTCATTAACATAACAAGTTACTTGCACATTTATGCTAGCAAATCCTTTTCTGTTAATAAAATCATCGCCAAATTCTGGTGGTTTTTTAATTTGAACATGAGTGCCTACAGCACCAATGACGACTGTAGGAATTTGGAATCGATTCGACCATTTAATTCTTGCCTCTTCCATGGCATCTAGATTAGATGGAAATTTTATCCAATGGTGGGCCTTTTCTAATATACAATCAGCTACTTCACTTATGGTTTTGCATACTGCAGTATGATGGACGTCAAAATCTTCACCAATACCTGTTTGAAATCCGATATCACTAACATATCGTAGGAATATCTCCATCTTTTGCCGAGATGCAAGTGCACCTCCTCTGGATTCATCTTTCTCTGGTAAAAAATAATCCGAAATATAGTCTACACTTTCACTTTCAAAACGCAACAAGAGCTTAGATTTGCTTGGGCTGATGCTTCTTCTCTTCCTATAGTTCTTCCTGTTACGAACATTTTTGAAGTCCACCATGTTTAACAATATACTAGCAACTACCGTAGGAAAAAAGGATGCTTTATAGGTACCTTAAAAATCGTCAAGTTATAACTTACTAATTTAAAACAGATCTTATTTTTATTTAAATTTAAATAAAAATAAGCCAATACTGGAAAAATCCTTATATTTTAAGTAACTACTTCAAACCAGAAGAGTTTGCTTATGGCCATAAGTAATCCCTTTTACATGAAGTGGTCACTGACCTTTTATTCAATTTATACTAAGAAAATACTTAAATAAGAGGAAGTAGAAGCCAATACTTTTTTTTCAATAGACCCGATCGTAGAAAAGACATTGAATAGTATCATTTTGATATGTTTTGGACATGCACGCAAATGTTTTTCAGTAATTTGTTATAAACATTTAAAACAAAAAAAACCTAAATTTTTTAGTTTCCTTCATATAACGTGAAAAGTACCAAAGTAATCTCAATGGTATGAATAAATAATAAATAAAATATAAAAATACGAACAAAATGAGGGGTTGAGCGAGTTAAGAACCGAGGAAATTTGGAAAAACTTGATGAATATTGCTACTGGCACGATGACATAAATTGTTTGCTAAATAATGAATTTGTTCCATACTTTAGCCGCACTCTGTACATTTGTAGTATGAAAAAAATTAATTAAATTCAAGTAGCTGATTAATTTTACAAATATTAATAGGTTATACGAAAGACCGATTTCTGATGGTCGAAATATTCAAAGATAATAAAATTTGTTAGACAATTATTTTTGCTGATCTATAATAATAATAATAATAATAAACTTCTTTATTTCAGATCATGATTACAAGTAAACATAAAGTGAAATGACGTCATACAAACAAAAAACTCAATACTTAACCAAAAACAAAAAAGTACCGTATACATTAAACACTAATAAAATCTTGCAACGTATAAGGTTCCAAATTTATCAACATTTTTCTAATCTTGTTCTTAAACATTTTTTGTGAACCAATTTCTTTTATTTTATCAGGGAGATAATTAAAAAGCCTTAGACACATATAATGAGGGCACTTTTCGGTAAGCGTCAGTCTATGTATTGGGTAACTAACATTCAATGTTCTTGTATTATATCCGTGAGTCTTCGGTCTTAAATCAAATAATTTTTTATTTTTAAACAAAAACATTAAACATTCATAAATATAAACGGCCCAAAATGTCATTATTCCAAGACTTCTAAAAACATTTCTACACGTTTCATTATACTCCATATTTCTAATAACTCTTATTATTCGCTTCTGAACAACGAAAATGTCCTGCGCTAAGCTGTGCGTTCCCCAAAAAATAATCCCGAATTTTAACACAGATTCAAAATTTGCATAATACATTATTCTAAGAGTGCTCTCATTCATATACCTGCCAAGGACCCGTATTCCATAACAAATCGTATTGAGTTTTTTTTTCACACTATTTATATGAAAAGACCAATCAAAAAATTCATTTATATAAATACCTAAAAACTTTGCGTCTTCAGAAAAAACTAGTTCTTTATTGTTAATATCTATTACAGATGGCTTTGTGACTGTTGCTTGTTTTGTTCTAAAAAGTAAGATATTTGTTTTGTCTTTGTTTAAAACTAATTTATTTTTTTCAAACCATTCTGTTGCAAGGGTGAACAAATGGTTAGCCTTTGTTAAAATGTCTTGTATGTCCTTGCTGCCGACAATTAAATTAGTATCATCGGCATACTTAACAATATGTTGATACGATTGGGTGGCTATAAGAGAGAGGTCATTGACATATAATATGAATAGGATTGGTCCCAAGATACTTCCCTGTGCGATTCCTATGTTGTTGGGCATTATTTCTGATTTACAGGTGTTCCCCCCCTTTGTAATTGCTACTGTTTGCTTCCTATCATTCACGTACGATATAAACCATTTTTTTACAACTCCCCTTATTCCATACATTTCTAACTTTTCAATAAGCAGTTCCCTATCAAGACAATCATAAGCCTTGGACAAATCCAAAAGCATTCCCAGTGCCAACTCGCCCTTCTCTAGCTGTTCTATGATAAACTGCAAAAATTTAAAAATAGCGGTTTGTGGCGATTTTCCCTTGATAAAACCATGTTGGCATGTATTGAATAAATTGCAGTCCCTCACAAACTTAACCAATCGGGTACTCATCGCCAACTCAAAAACTTTGGAGAATCCAGGCAACAGACTTATAGGTCTATAATTGTCAAGAACTTCGGGATCTCCTTTTTTATGCAGGGGTTTGATTAGTGCAATTTTTAAATTTTCAGGAAAAATACCATACGTAAATGAGTTATTTATCAGATAGCACAAAACATCTTGCAATTCAAAAACGGACATCTTTACAATACTAGTTGGAATGTCATCAATACCGCTACTATGTTTGTTTTTTATATTTTTTGCAATTCTGTAAATTTCGTCTGGTGTTACCGGAGTTAAAAACATGGATTTGTCATTTTGTGACATATGAGAAGTAAACGGTATATCGACCAAATTAGTCAGAAGTTTTGGAATAATAGAAAGTAAATGTTCATTATACTGTTTAGCGATCAATACAGGATCCCCCTCTAACCCAATTTCTGAGAAACTTTTATCTTTTCCATTAATTTCTTTGCATATGGTCCACATGCATTTTGTTTTGTTATCTATGTTTCAATGTACAAAATATTAAACTTACCTTAAGTATGTTATCAACGTCATGGGGTGCTGGTGTAGCAGAAGGCAACGTTTCCCTTGGTCCAGATACAGATTTCTATAACAAAGGAATTACCCTATTAGAAAAAAATTAGTTTTATGGATAGTATGAATTTTAAAATTTTTTAAAATAAATAAATTCATATCTTTGAGCATATAATCAAGAGTTATACCGAAATTTTTCGTCATATCTGGACAATGTTGCCAAGCTGTAAATAGTACAAGAATCTAGTGATAGTGAATATCAAATAAAGTTATCTGTGGATTATTACAATTTGTTTTTAGAAACGCTACTGATACGTGGCGGAACCAATAAAAACAGACGATTTCAGATATCAGGCAAACTTTAAATGTGTCCAAAATTCGTCACACGCGTCGGGGTTTCCTTTAGTAAGAACTGCCGTCACGCGTGTAAAAGTATCATTTTTTGCCTACCTCTCCGGAAAACCACTCATATGAATACCAAAAATAGGGTGCAAAGTATTGTTTATTAGCACAAGATCGGAAAATTCCTAACCCCACGGTTTTATATTATTGATTATTATTATTTAGTGAATAAATAAAGTAAAACTGACCTCAAATCGGAAGACAAAATGCCCTATTACAAATTTCATACCCGGTTTTGATGGTCCAGGAGCCACCAATCCTGAAAGATCCCCCACCGTTGAAAGTTGAGCCAACCGAATGAGGAAGAAAGCGAAGAATCAGAAGAAGAGGGAAATTATAATTTCAATGATAATGATGGAGATGATTATCGATAAATAAACTTGAATTAAAATTTTCCTATAATTCCTTTTTGCCATATCTTTATATAGCAAAAAAGTAAGGAAGAAGCCAGAGGTAGGAGCAAGACAAGACTCCAGAAAAAATATCTTTAACGAAGTAAAATACATGACAGTATAATCTTCAATCATCATCATTTACGAAAAAATTAAATGTTGAAATGTTGTTTTTTTCTCTTATTTTTTGGGAATGAAACTACAATAATGTTTTTTATTTTTTATTTCGACGTTTCGGTAGCGTTCCAGCTACCTTTGTCAAGATTAAATGATGATAAAATAATTTTTTGGTCCCTATCTGACACAACGAAAAAATATGACAACTAGACAATCAATAATATTTTGAAGTTTATGACTACAAAACTTTGTTGTCAAATTTTCTTAAGGTCCATTCATAGTAGATCACATCTCTGGTAAAATGTAAAATAAATATTTTATTTTATGACATTCCAAAGATATGATAGTCTACTAGAAATGGAATCCAGTGAAGTGCACGTTCCAGGAACGGTTTTTATTGGGATAGCGCTTTTTTTCGCTTATTTTGGAAATGTTGTTAATAAAACGCGTTTGTTGTTACTTTTTTGTGTATGATTATCTTTGTTTTCAAAATATGTATGACTCAGTTTGGTGATTTTGTGTATTGAAGTGTGTATCGATTAACAACTATTCCAATGATAAATCATAAGAAAACCTGGATAAAAACTTATGATGCTATCCTGACAATGCAGGTAATTGATTATTGGAAATTTCTCTTTCTAACATTGGTAACCAAATTTGACTACATTTGGCTGAAATACTAGCTACACATTTATCTGTATTTAGTTGTATTAAAGCACTATCTTTGATTTTTCGTCTTTTATTATTGGGCTCTTTCAATATTATTTTTGCTGAATCCCATTGAATTTTATGCCCCTCTTCCCAAGCATGTTTACAAATACCTGCCTTAAAGAACTCCCTATCTTTGATATATTTTTTATGTTCACTTATTCGGACTTTCAATGATCTAGATGTCTCACCTAAATAGAATTTGTCGCATTCACAAGATATCTGATAAATGCAATTTTTTGAAGATTGTTTTTCATTTTTTGGTTTTGTTTTTGTTAGTATAGATCTCAACGTATAGTTAGATTTGAAGCTAGTTCGAATATTGAATTGATTACCAATTTTCTTAATTCTTTCTGATAAACCCCTAACTAACATACGGGTATTGTTAAGTTTTTAAAAATTATGTTAGCTGAATTATTAATATTATTGTTATTATTATGGGGTATTAACAATGAGCCCTTCTTTATATTCTTAATTTCTTTATTTACAAATTCTGCCGGGTAATTATTGGCATTTAAAACATTTTTTAGTAGTTTTCTCCTTTGTGAAATGATTATCATTAGAACAAATGATTCTGGCTCTATCGTATAAAGATTTTACTACCCCTTTTTTAACGCTTATAGCATGATTTGATTCAAAATTCAAATACCTATTAGTGTGTGTTGGTTTAGGATAAACACTTGTTTCATACCCTGTAGGTGTTTTATTGATAAAACATCTAAAAATGGCAAAAAATTGTTATTTTCAATTTCAAATTTTATAGATTTTTCTCCTTCATTTATATACGTTAAGAAATCATTCAGAGATACTAAGTCATAAGGTGATTTCATTCCCAAATAATAAGAGAAAAAATAATAAATAATACCACAAGGAACTTTTACAGAAGATGTTGAAATGTTGTTATAAGAAGAGCAACTTAAGTATATTGTTACGTTTAAAATTAAATTAAACACCTAATGATAGTTTCACTAAAACATAGATTGAAGATAAGACGATAAGCAAAGCATGATTAATGATCCGTTTTTACATAATGACCCAAAGACGAAAAATAACCCTAAAATTACTCGTTTTCCCGGACATCCGCATTTACTTAACCAAACACTTTGTTAAAACTTTAAAAGAGGGAAATTGAATCTTTTTACGAAAAACCGAGCGAAATGCATTCATCATACAACTGAGATAATTTAATTGAAAGACCAAAATGGGGAAAACACTTGAATTAATGTTTTATTGATGTCCTTTCCTTAAATATACTTCAGATGGGAAGTTTAAAAAAATATATAATTATTGGTAAAATATGAGGAAAATCGGAATATTGAGGTTTTCTTTTTTAAATACTTACGCATAAATATACAGCGTGTCCACGGATGCAGTATCCTATAGGTAAAAATTTTTTAAATATTAATTTAGTGAAAAATGTTGTACTTGATAAAAAGTTTTGCTTGTTCTGAAACCCTATAAAATGAAATAAAATACAAGTTTTTCAAAACCCGTCTCATTTTATGGCCAGTTTTATGAAAACCTGGAGTCTGACTTTTTGACATTTCTTCACATATTGGCTAATATCTTGGGAACCTTAAGGTTTGCAAGGTTCTAGTCTACGCCATTCGATTCAGAATTGAATTTTCTATGAAAAGAAGAATTTTGAAAATTATGAGTCTTCACGAATTAGTCTAGTTTTGAAAACCTGAAAATTCTAAAATCCATATTTAAGGTTTTTCTATGTGGAAAATTTCTCTTTTTAAAGAAAATTCAATTCTGAATCGAATGGCGTAGACTAGAACCTTGCAAACCTTAAAGTTCCCGAGATATTGGCCAGGTTTTATAAAACTGGCCATAAAATGAGACAGGTTTTGAAAAACTTGAATTTTATTTCATTTTATTTGGTTTCAGAACAAGCAAAACTTTTTATCAAGAATAACATTTTTCAATAAATCAATATTTAAAAATATTTTAGCTATAGGATACTCCATCCGTTAACACGCTGTATAGTGTATTTTTATCATTTTGATAGCTGATGGGCTCATCATAAACACTTCAGGGTGATTCAAAGAATTAAACAGAATTGTTAGCACTTCTTCATGTAAATAAGTGTTCAGTTAGTAGCTTTCGCTAGATTCTTCCTGTATAGTGAACCGCATGTAGCGAGGACAATAGAACCCTAATACTATTACCATTCAAATATATTTAGAAGCGATAAATTTACCGTGACAGTGCAGTGTAGTTGGGTAAGAATAAGATCCTAGATTTATTCAATTTAATTAATTAATTAGTAAGTTCTACACATAAGAATGATTTGTAACCCTCAAAAGGGCTGATTTGTTAAAAACTTGCAGATGATGTACCCAATCAAAATTCAATTTAATCAGAATCTGACGGATCTTCAACTCGAACATTAATGATTATAGATTCAACGGTTCAATCCATGATAGGTACTGTCCAGTTGCCACATCTTCTGTAGGTACTTGTTTATCCGTATTACTCAGGTTTTTTTTCCAGTTCTCTGCAGATACTTTAGACGAAGAGTTTTGCAGTAATTAATGCAGTTCTTCCAATTTAAAGTTTTATTGTTTCATGCTACGTCACCCTTTACTTGCTCCCATATAAGTTCAATAGCACTGAGTTCGCAGTGGTATGGCGGTAATCGTAGCACGGTTATTTTTATTCTAACGCCATTTCGTCAATTACATATTTTTTGAATTTCGATTTGTGCCCATTAAATCAAGTAAGTGTCATCCAATCCAATCAAGGCGAAAGATGCAATTGGGTGGAGCCTATGAGAGTAATATTTTCTAGTATAAGTAGGTAATATCTGCGAGTAATTTTTAGGTTTATGTCGTGCCCTTTAACCCACTTCAGGATAATATTGTTATCTGCCGAGGCGTCAGCTAAATCTTGGTGGCACTCTAGTACTAGCCTCGATATAACACGTTGTCTGTTCAAGGCTAATAGGGCTTGTCTACTATCAGTGCAGATTATTATGTTTTTGCCAGAAATTCCTCTTCTGGTTAGTTCTTTTGTGGCAACTGAGATACCAGCCAGTTCTGTTTGAACCACGCTGGTATTGTTTCCCATTCCCAACTAAATCTTTAGGCTTAGTGCTCTCGAGTAAACTCCACATCCTGAGCCTTCTATATATGCGTATTGCATTTGCAGCATCTGGCTCTGTGTTCTGTTTTATTTGAATTTTGTAGGGTTTGTTAAACAAAAACCTGGGTTCAATTGCATCGATGGCTGCCTGCAGCTGAGGTAGCGCAGTGAGCGCTTCCTGCCATAGGCTTAACCTCAATTGGCCCACTCCTACTTCGGGGTTTACACCAGCCGTGCGCAATCGTACCATGGCCATTAACGCAACCTCCTTGTCGTGCAGGTCCAGAGGGTTCAGACCAGTAATTAGTTCCATCGCTGCGGTTGGTGTTGTTCTCATAGACCACACGGGGTGACAGACCCCATGTATTTTATCCTGCCTAAATTCCAATGTCCGCCTATGGTTTACTGCGGTCTTAGGGTCTCTTACCTGAAATTGTGCTATCAATATGATAAAAATATATTATAGATGTTTCTATAATTTAGGAGGCAAGCGAGGCTAAGCCTATCCCTAAAATATTTCTGGGCATAATTTTATTCTTTCCTTTAACAAATAGAAAACTTGATACTTATTTTTCCTCTTCCATTTTTTGTCGTCAGCTACATAACCTTATCAATCTAATATGTGCATCAATGTTGACAAAAAAAAACAATTCTTCTGTTGTTTTGTTCCCCAAGCACCGTTGATAACAAGCTAGTAGCTTCGAATGTAAGCGGTTAGAGCAGATAATCACCCAAATGATGTGATTTTTTTCTCGATTTTCGAGTTTTTTCATCTCTCTATCGTTTTTACGGCTCTTCAATCATCATTTCGATAACTCATTTTCCAACGATATTCGATTAATTTGCACAAAACGAACAAAAAACTTAAAAGAGGAAAAAGTTGGCGCATACAGACCGTCAGGTGAAAATTCGTTTAATTATAATAATGACTCAAACATAGCAGGAATTTAGAGCAATTTCCACCATATCGACTACAATTTTTTAAAATTTCATTATAATACGTTTTTTTTTTAATTTTAATGCTAATGGATGTCAAAAATAGGTTGCACATATGGACTGGAGCAGCATAAGCTGAATTGACTTGTGTTCCTTTTTTAGCAAATTCAATAATTAGTAATAAATAATACAAAAGTCAAGAAATTTCAATAAGACACTGTAACACTTTCCACCACAATATATAGTTGTGTGAGGTTGATAATCACTTCCATGGCTGCCGTTGGCCAAATTCTCATTGATCCTGTAATGCATATATACAGGCTATCTATAAATTGGAAATAATAGTCAGTGACGTCAGCACTAGTTCAGCAGCAGTATA
>CAJUYH010001263.1:0-50755 GCA_910591685.1 Galerucella tenella | reverse complement strand
AATCTCCAAATGAAGTCTCACCCGCTTCAATAAATGCTTCCTTCACAACCGATCCATCTCCAAATGGTTTCTTGTATTTCACCAATATATGAGATATTTCAAATCACGCGATCGTTGCAGCTTTTGATTGTTGGGCTGGTCTTGTGAACACGTTTTGTTCTTTTTTCAAACAAGTTATCAAATCACGTACTTTTCGTTTTCTTAATTCACTTTGTGACGGAATAGTTATTTTCCTAACTAGTGCGGAAAGTGATACTTTCCCGCACGCGACTGCAGTTGACCCGAACGACGCGGAGCGGAGTTCGGGCAAGCGGTCAAGGGCGGGAAAGACACTTTACGCATGAGTTAGGAACATTATTTTTTCTACGACCGTATATACAAAAAATTATACCAACCCATTTTCAAAAGTTATTTTATTTCAACATACATATACAAAACTTTAACCAAAAACTATTATAATTATTATTATTATGAATATTAATATTAAAAACACAATTTGCTCCATTCTGAAAATTACTTAAAATTGCCGGTCCAGTGGAGTTATTTGGTGTTAACTGGTATGTAGATGACGTTGATGAGGATGGAATCGGTCACATAAAGACGACGATGAAGGTGACGGCAACGGTTTTAAGTCATTTGTAGATGAAAGAATTTTATTTGATATATTATTCTTATATCAAACCCGGGTAGTTTAATAGTTGTTTTCCAAAAAGTAAAAATGCAACAAAAAGCTAGAAAAGATGTAGATTTTATTTGATGGACTATTTATTCACCTGTTGTAACAATAGTTATAACTTCCGAAGTAAAAAACTATCTAATAATGTCAAAATTTGCTTGATTTTACTTTCCCGCACTAGTGCGGGAAAGTGACACTTTCAAAACTAAAATGCGTGCGGGAAAGTGGGTTAAAACGCACGCTAGTAGAAAAAATATGTTTCATTCTATTATCAGCTCGGTGAAGGTCGACCAAGGTTCGGATCTTAGACTATAAGGGATTAACCGGTTTCGGCGTATTCATCAGTATAAGGTAGATATCATCCGTAGTTGTTGCTTCTTAGTGAACGGTCTTTGTTTTTTGATTTTCAAAGACTCTGTAATGCGTTATGATAGTATTATTATTGACATCTAATGATCAATTTTTGTTCAATTTCGTCGCCACTTCCCGTATGCAATATGGTTTTGTAATTTAGTTGTATTTTTTATTAAAATATAATAATATAAATTTATATAATATAACTTAGTCATATATAATAACGCATTTCACGCAACATTTCAATAATAATGATAATAATAAAAATAGCCATCATAACTTTCTTTGATTACGTGACTGATTGTTTGTACTTAATAGTGAAGCAATTAAATAATAAAAGTTAATGAACTCATCGGTTATTTCGTATCGGATACGTGTAGGAAACTCTATCTGATTAAATATGATAAACTAATATGAAATGGTTGTAAATGTCAACAAAAAAGCGTGTAAAAAGTATATTGATTTTAAAATTCCACTTTTTGTGGTTATTGCATTGACGACATTTACTAGGTCTAAACGTTATTCATCATACAAATAATACAGGATACTATAACAGATATTTTTAATGAAAAAAGTTTATCTTAGATTTTATAAAAATTAAATATATACTTAGGTGCTCGCTAACTATTCGCTCGCCAAAGGATTCACCAGCGAGCGATTATTTTCAGCGTTTCGCCAGCGTTCGACCAAGTAAGAAATGAGAGCGTGAGCGTCATAGGTGACACCAGTCGCAAAAATCCAAAATCATGCCTTGATCAGTGCCACTGATATAAATTGACAAACATTGAAAAAGGGTCTATATTTATATTTGAACCTAACCTCTAAGCTTCATTTCTTTGTATTAGTGCGTGTAAGGAACATTTAGATATTTCAGATAATAGTGAAAATTATGCTTCAAGTTGAATTGAATTATTCAGTGAGACTTATGATCGGATAATCCAATTGGATGACTCAATGTAATATTACAGAGGTAAAGTAAAAAATAACTGCTGTATGTATACTCGTATATATCTCCCAATTAATTTGGAGAATCTGTGTATATTCACCCTATAGATACTACAAGGTGAGCAGTATATCTACCGATTAATTTTCATTAAATATCTTTGAAAAAAGAATATTGTGTACCAAATATATCTACTTTTTACTTTTCTTTATTTCAGAATTCATATTAGACTGTTTTGTGTTCATATTTTCCTTAGTAATGATGAAAGTGTCAACCTTACCATCTGGTGTCATTTGAACAGTTTTTTGCTGACATTTCCTACTACGCTATTTCAAGTTGTTATCTGGTTATCTCAATAAAAAGTATCATCATTATATTTGTTTTAATATCTTCCTTATCCTACTTCCTGCTCTTAATACAAATTTACATATAATTATTTAATTATTCAAACGTTTTATTTAATTTAATTCAATACTTTACTCTGATATCCCTGATACCCAATAACATTAAAATCGTTACGCCTATGATTTAATCGTCAAACGTCAAATTTCCAACATGACTTCAACTTTGACATCACTTCCACGCATGCTGCTGTGACGAAGTTGGTCTATTTTCTATCGAAACGGACTCTATGGTTCATTCAATAGCCTTTTTGGTGTGCGTAATCGATTGTTAAGGTCCTTCTAACACATTACTTAGGAAGAAAATCAAAATATCACAATAATGAACCGTTTAAATGTATTACAAATGTTAATCCTAATCTTTGACTTAACAAAAATTTGATTGGTTGGTATTAAGATTACGCACAAGCGCAACCTATCAATCGGGAGTTCAAAATTAAAATACTATGAAGGCGTTCCTTTCGTAGCGGCAATGTGTCTTACGTCTTTTTCTACTGTCCCACTGACAGTTCTCGACAGGTCTGTAATTTGTTGTTTACAGTCAGTTATGAGAAGAAAATATTAATCTGTAATATTTATTTAAATAATACAAAAATATGCCTAGATACACGGAAAAACATCAGCATTTTGAAACTTTTCAAGTATTTTCAGTTAGAAAAAGAAGCTGGTAATTATTAATTTCATAGCTTTTTCGAATTTGGCTGAATACGATCCTGATGATTTCATTGATCAAATTTAGGGTTAGCTATAATATGTCAAAATAGCAAATAAAATAAACGACATGCCGAAAACCGGAATATACGTCACAAACAATGACGCTCACCAAGAAGGGTATTATTTCAACCATACCATACCACTGTTGGTCTAGAGCAGGGGTCTCCAAACTACGGCCCGCCGGGCCAGGTCCGGCCCAACAGGCCTTTTACCCGGCTCTCGAAAAATAAAACTACATACCTAGCACTACAACATATAAAAAATTTAGACATTTTGTTGAAAAATGTGAAATATGAAAAAGTGGGCACCCAGTATAGTTGGCCCTCCTGGACTTACCCTAGCTATCAGTTTGGCCCTAATGCTGAAAAGTTTGGAGACCCTGGTCTAGAGAAAAAACTTCACTTATAACCTCACAATAATCGTGGATCACCCTGTATAATAGAACTTGATTAGTCGTCTAATTCTAGTATTTTAAAGCAGACATTTATTATTTGAATATTATTTGTAGGTATTGCAAATAAAAATTAGTAGTTCTTGCTGCCTTCATTACTGTTTTTAACTATTCTAGCTCAGCCTGGTAATATTTATTTTGATCATGTCTATCTTGAAACTAGCCAGACCGCTTTAATAAAAGTATACAATCTCTACATTTATTCAATTTGAAATATATTATTTTGGAAATATTAATATTTACTTGGATACTTGGTACGAACCAGTTTTAAAGTTTACGTTTCTTTTAATGAATGAATCTTTCGCGATACATTTAGCAGCTTTATACAGTTATAAGTATAGCAGGTTTATTAAATTTGGATAAATTTTCGTTTATACTCCGCCGTCGATCTTGAAACCACTTAAAAACAACAATACTGGTTAACACTTCCTGCATAACTATTTGTTACAGGAAGTAGGAGGATTTGCGTACAAAACAATAAATTAAAATTATTTTTTTCCCAGCATGACCTTCACTTCTTTAAACGATTGTATCGACTAGTTTCATTAAGTATTCAAGTAAGGATATAACACGGTGAAACTGTTTACAATATGTATTGAATAGAGAACTTTCTGAAAGAGCACACCAAATTTGTAACGTATGCACAATTTGATTAGTTTTCTGATGGTATTTTAAAGTTTATTGGAACTTTAGTTCTTTATGCCAGGTTATGTTTGAGCGACCAGGGGTCGCGACGCAAAAGATCTGACCGTTACGCGTTACGTTACGAAACGTTATGTTACATTTCTTCGTTATGTGCCTTGCGTGCTTGTGCCTCCTTAGTCTTTCTCTCTCGTTTACGAAGCAGCGATTCATAATAATAAATATGCTCCTGCCCGGATTTAAACCCGGGCCGCCCGCGTACAATGCAAGCATTCTAACCACTGAACCACCGATGCTATATTGAAATTCTATGCAAAGCTGGTATTCGCAGTGCTAGTGATCTACTTGAATTTGTTCGGATAAATTTTTACTATTATTTCCATAATTTGTTTTGCGCGATTAAGGGGTCTAGCACATTTACTTTTCGAAATACAGGGTGTTGAAATTTTGAAAGCTTGAATGTTTTAATTCGATAACTTTAAAATGGATGGATAAATTGATTTGTCATTTGGCAGGTTGTTTTTAAATGTAAAAGGGCATATTTTGAAAGAAATTGTAGTTTGTGCAACTAGTGTGGATATGATGGCCATGTCGCACGAGGACGAAGTTTGAGCACGACGCCGTAGACGGAGTGCTCAATCGTTCAAGTGCGATACAGACAATCCACACGAGTCGAGCAGCATATTTTTTCTACGATCCACTTAAGAAAAAATCTAGAAAATAAAAATTTCTATAAACTGTAATATACCTAACTTCAAATTAAAAATTTTACAATTCAATTTTATGTTTCCACTAATTTTGTGGTAAACGTACAGTTCTTGAAATTTGTATAGGGCTACGGTTTCATTTTTTAAATATACGATGCTGTTTAAATATACGATGCTGTTCTAAGTAGATGTTGCCAGTCGGACTCCCTCATGAAAGGTTCCGTACCACTATATATAATAATGAATATTCTGCTAAATATTTCAAACGTCTACCTGTTGTTGTTATTATTATCAAGCAGAATAATTATTTTTTAAAATAAAAGTAACAATTAAAAAAAAACTTTTTCACGGGAATCGAACCCGGGTCTACGGCGTGAGAGTTTGGATTGCTTACTACTCAACCACTGAGAGATATGAAAATTGTTTATCTATAACGTCAGATGTACCTATTACATAATTTTATAAAATCTGAGGTCTCCTCAAATACCCATTTTATTCTGTTTTAAGTATTATTTGTTGGTAATTTGTACGGATTATTTCTTTCAAGTTTATCTTTGTAAATGAATATTCTTGATCCAGTGCGCTTCTATGAGAAACTTTGACAAGTTATTTGGACGTTTCTTTTAAATTGAAAAAAGATGAATGACGGATACTCAACTCGAATGCTGATTGGTGGATTTCATATACGTTCTAGGATGTATATGAAATTATATCCGTTTAGTTAACTGATGGCCTACATTTCCATTTTGTGAGCTGTGCAGAATAGCAGTTTGTGCAACTAGTGTGGATATGGACAATCCACACGATTCGAACATTATATTTTTTCTACGATCCCTTCAAGAAAAAATCTAGAAAATAGACATTTGAATATACTGTAAAATAAATATAACTTGAAATTTAAAATGTTCAAAAATTTTATTTATAATCGTACCAATTCAATTTTATGTCTTCACTAATTTTTTTGTGATAAACGTACAGTTCTTAAATGTACAATTTGTACAATGTTACGGTTTCCCTTTTTAAATATGCGAAGCTGTTATAAGTAGATGTTGCCAGTCGGACTCCCGCACGAAGGGTAGGTATCGTACCTTTATCTACAATAAATATGCAAAATACGAAATATTTCAAGCGTCTACCTGTTGTTGTTATCAATATCAAGCAAAATAATTATTTAAAAATAAAGTCATTAATAAAAAAAAGTTGTTTCATGGGGAATCGAACCTAGATCTACCGCGTAAGAGTCTGACATGTTTACCACCGAGATCTATTATAAGGACATGTCCATCGGTAGCTCCTCAATTACCCATTCTATTCTATTTTTAGTATTTGTTATCAATTTATACGGACTATTTTATTTGTTCATTTTTGTAAATAAATATTCTTAATCCAGTGCTTCTGAGAGAGACTTTTTTGACAAGTTATTTTGACGTTTCTTTAAATTGAAAAAAAGATGAGTGACGAGTACTAAACGCGAATACTGATTGGTGGATTTCATATAAGTACGTTCCAGGATGTATATGAAATCATAATATACGTTCAGTTAACCGATAAGGCCTACATTTCCATTCTTTAAACTGTGCAGGAAATGGATAATATACATATGGGTGTAGAAAAGATGGGTAATATTTATGCGGGTGTAGAAAAAACATTTTTCAATTTTTGATCCAGTGGTGTACATTAGGGGTGGGCAAAATAATCGATCTATCGAAAAATAATCGATTAATCGGGTGATCAATTAATTTAATCGGGTGATTGATTAATCGATATATATTTTTGGAACTTTAGTTCTTTACGCCAGGTTATGTTTGAGCGACCATTGGTCGCGATGCAAAACATCTGACCGTTACGCGTTACGTTACGCTGCGTTATGTTACATTGCTTCGTTATGTGCCTTGCTTTTGCGTGCTTAGGCCTCCTTAGTCTGTCTCTCGTTTACGAAGCAGCGATTCATAATAATAAATATGCTCCTGCCCGGATTCTAACCCGGGCCGCCCGCGTGCAATGCGAGCATTCTACCACTGAACCACCGATGCTATATTGAAATTCTATGCAAAGCTGGTATTCGCAGTGCTGGTGATCTACTTGAATTTGTTGGGATACATTTTTACTATTATTTCCATAATTGTTTTTGCGCGATTAAGGGGTCTAGCACATTTACTTTTCGAAATACAGGGTGCTGAAATTTTGAAAATTTGAATGTTTTAATTCGATAACTTTAAAAGGGATGGATAAATTGATTTGACATTTGGCAGGTTGTTTTTAAATGTAAAAGGGCATATTTTGAAAGAAATTGTAGTTTGTGCAACTAGTGTGGATATGATGGCCATGTCGCACGAGGACGAAGTTTGAGCACGACGCCGTAGGCGGAGTGCTCAATCGTTCAAGTGCGATATGGACAATCCACACGAGTCGAACAGCATATTTTTTCTACGACCCACTTAAGAAAAAATCTAGAAAATAAAAATTTCTATAAACTGTAATATAACTTCAAATTAAACATTTTACAATTAAATTTTATGTTTCCACTAATTTTGTGGTAAACGTACAGTTCTTGAATGTCCAATTTGTATAATGCTACGGTTTCATTTTTTAAATATACGATGCTGTTATTAGTTGATGTTGCCAGTCGGACTCCCTCATGAATTATTTAAGAATAAAATTAACAATAAAAAAAAACTTCCTCAGGGGGAATTTAACCCGGGTCTACTGCGTGAGAGTCTGGTATGCTTACTACTCAACCACCAAAGAATATGCAAATCGTTTATCTATAACGTCAGATGTATTACATAATTTTTGCTTAAAAGGAACTAAAGTTCCTACCGTGTGTCCCGCGACACGTTCTACCTTTTTCACAATATTTCGTTCACTCGGTATTTGGTATCTGGATTTAATAATAAAAATATATAATTCACTTAGTGTGCAGTAAATAACAGAAACGGTAGAATTTATATTTAGAAACTAAATATTATTTTATATCTGATGTAAACTAATCATACTATACTCTATTTCTTAATGTCTGACAGCACAGTAGCCTCATTAAATATTCAAATTTATATTTTACAGAGTGATCCTAAGAATTTTACAAGTAAATACTAAAATTCTAATGCAAAACAAGTAGGTGTCTGTATTGGTTATCTATACATCCCTGTTTCAGCTCAAAATACAATATGGTAATAAAACTGAACAATGCCAGATAAACGATAAATATTGCGGCAGTGGCGGAGATTACGATATTAGTTTATTCTGCTTATTTAATTATTAGATTCGGTCGACATTACAGTTAAAATAAAATTCATTCGTTCAGGCCTATTAACAAGTTACATTTTCATTTTTATTAAATTAAATTAATTAAAGAAAATATAGTTTTATTTTCATAAAATACTCTTCAAAAACATCTGCAGTCATTTCTTCATGATAGTCTTGGGTTGATGTTGACTGAAACTCCAGTAAACCACCTTCAACGAACCCTTGATTGCATCCAATATGCGTTATTATTAGTCGGCGACCTTTACCGATAGGAGTTTTCAGTCCAGTAGATAAACCTTCTATGAAAGCTTGACGACTGGTTTTAATACTTTTGTCCTGCCATATTTTTTTCACTGAAGACATCAAGTAACCATGTGTGTATCTGGTATGGTTGATCCGCAATGACAGCAGCTTCTCTCCTGGTTAAGAAATCGAGGGAAATACAGCCTATTAATGGTTGTATATCGCAAAGGGCTGTTTTGCTGTTGTGTCAAAAATTTTGCCAGGACTCCTTGACGGACTTTTTGAATAATAGTTTTATGCCATCTGGGAGCTGGAACGTTGTTGTGGTGATAGAAGACGAGGCTTCTTTAGCATGGTGGTCAGCGTTTTCATTGCCAGTAATTCCAATGTGATGGGAGCCAGATAAGACTGTTACATCACGAGCTGAGAGAGTTTGATAGATGTCATGGATGTTTTGAACTATTGGATGGTCAGTAAAGATAGTATTGAGTGAATTAATTGAGGAAAGTGTATTATGTAATATTAGTACAGTCAGTATTTTTTTCAAATATTTTTTTAGGAATTTTTATTTTTATATATTATCTATATTTAAATTATGTCTCTGTCCATAAAAATTATTAATGCCAATAAAACTTATCTCTCTCTGGAAGACTATTGGATATAAATGGATAGAAGGAAGAGGACACAATTGACCTTTAGGAATGTCACTCCAGTACACATAAATTCCGTTTCCGATATAATTGAGGCGTTCCATACTTAAAACTCACTCTGTATGCTTGGACTTTGAATCAACGCAACTGAATATGAATAATCTGGAGAAATAATATTACGGTGACTAGAAAATTGTCACTTTGTATGCTGTTAACTATTAATGTATAGAAACATCGATCATTTACATTTTTCGAAATTACTGATAATATTCAATAAATTGAATATTGTGAGAATTCTACAGGTGTATAATTTCCAATGATACAACTTTATAAATTAAGCCCTTTACAAAGTAAATATGCATAATATCAATAAGTAATGAACAATTCGATTAAATATTCAACCGATAATGTAGATGTCATGAATTAACTAATTTTGTATATTCATTTTTATGTTTGGGAATGTATTCAGAATCGTGCCCTCTTGAACTGACACGACAATCAATTTTGTTTTATCAATTTTCCAACGCGTGTAAAGATATCCTATCTGCTTTTAGAAACACGACAACCCAATGCAACACTATTTTGTGTTGTACATTCCGAATTATTTAACAAGATATATGACACACTTTAAGAGGAATGGCTTCTTAAAAAATCTAGTGTACTCAGATGTCGAAGGTTTTACGTTATTTGTGGTGAAAGGAAAACATCCTTGTGAATTATGACTAATGCCAAGGCATTTAGATACATTATTTGAAGTAGTGATCTTTTTCTAGTTTTACAATCTTGTTACATTAAATATTTCTAGCCTACTATATTTATTAGATAGGACCCATTAACGGAGATGTGACAAGATCATGTTGGAAAACAATCCGACACATCTTCCCAACGTGAAAACTCTGTAAACACTCGAAATTCACCAGATCAAGGTTCTTAGTTCAAACAGTTCCTTTTCCCCGCCTAGGCCCAACTCATCTGAGGAGAATGTGACATAATATACATAGCAGTTGTATGGAGAAGAGTAGGTAAATTCAGATGGTTGTATTATCATTTGTATGTATGTATGTATGTGTGTGTTTTGGGGTGACATTCACTGAGACCTAAAAGATCTATTGTGCCCCCTTACTTCTACTCAGTTTCTGAGGAGAGTCTCAGAAACTAGTAGTTCCTTTAGTCCTATTTCCCGGAGGAATTTTAGGATATCTGCAGGCTTCAACTTAGGCAAATGTTCCTCTCCTATCCAGTAATCTCCCAGGTGCTGTGCTCTAGAATTCTGAAGTGCTGTGCAGTTGGATAGTATATGGATGGAGGTTTCTTCTTCCATTCCACAAAATCTGCATTCTTTTTCCTCCACTATTTTGAGCTTTTTCAGGTGCCCATTCAGGCGACAATGTCCCTTTAGGATCCCTGTTAAAACTCTTAGCGCAGTTTTATCATTTAGTTTCATTCAATTTAATCCTTACAATATGTTGGAGATCCTGGCTTCCCACTCTATCCTGTCCTTGAATGTAAATTTTTAATCCTATATCTGCATGATTTTGTCCTTTTTTAGGATCTCCCGTACTTCCATCGTTGTCTAGGTCCTGTTCTCTATCTATGCCATATTAGTTTTATAATTTCTGTAGAGTTTCGTCTTATAATATTAAATACTACCATTGATTGATACTACCAATTGGAGCCTCTGTGTCTTTATTCATCTTATTATATTTTCTCGTTCTATATATTTTTTTAACGTACTTTTTCATCTCGAGTCCCAGAATTGTTCTTGATATTTTTTTCCGAATTATTTTTCCGTTTTTTCCTCCCTGCTTTTGGAATTGTAATTTTTTTGAATATTACTTTGATTGTTTCAACAAATCTCTTAGTTTCTTGGATTCTCAACGTTTCTAATTATTATATCACTTTAACTGCACCAAAATCAATAAATTTATCATTATCATTACTGTCGAGAGATTAGTTAGTTGCTATTATCTCGAGACAGGAATGAAACTTCCTACCGAGGTTTGTAAAATATTTTATTTACAACCATGATATCCCGATCAAAATTAATAAATCTTTGTTTCGTTCTGAACACACATAAAATATTACATTTGACAACTACTGTCACCAATATAAATAAATGTCCAGATAAAGTCGGATGGATATTAAGTTCGCGAATAATAAACCAAGAAAAATGTCATGTCTCCGATTAAGAATTATTGATGGATTGTACCCCTCCAGAAATAGGTATTATAATATTTATCAATGTGTTATATTTTTAAATATAAAAAATATTCATCTAAAATAGATTAACGATCACATTATTTTAGAGGGCGGGAAGTAATCGATGAGGGCGGGAAGTAGAGGTGTGTAATATGACACTTTCTAACCTTCAATGACGTTAGTAATGACACCATTACATAAATGGTTGTGAATAATAGTATAAAACTTACCTGTTCAATATTAAGCCTTAAATTCCTATCCCCTACGCCGCTGTGTAGCCTTGACGAAGTCGATGACGTCACCGATATCGACGAAGGTTGTCCCAAGGGTGGCCCCTTCGCCGGAAGTATACCGTTTGTGCGATGACTTGTGGTACTACTCGTGCTGCCATGCTTTACAGGTTGACCAGGATAACCACCCCTGCCACCGTACGGGGGTTTTCCTTCGGCATTTTTCATGTAACCGCCCCGCTGATGATTCGAATGCTGTGGTTGATGGTGAGGTTTTTTAAACTCTGGCCGTGAATCGGGGAGTGGTTGATGTCTGAAATAAAAAATATATATACATTAATAATATAATAGTTAATTGTACATATTAAAATATTGATAGAGTTCATAGAATAACCTTCTTGGTGTGCGTCATCGATTTCTAAAGTTCTTCTAACACATTACATTGGAATAAATGGAAAAAGGCAGGTCTGTGATTAATCCTGATCAAAATATCACAAAAATGAACCGTTTAAATGTATTACAAACGTTAACCCTAATCTTTGACTTGAAAAATTTGATTAGTTCATGTTTAGATTACGCGCAAGCGCGACCTATCAATCGGGGGAAATTACATCGCTCAAAATAGGATGCATACGTATCTTTCGTAGCGGCAATGTGTCTTACGTCTTTTTCTCATGTCCCACTGACAGTTCTCATCAGGTCTGTATTGAATAGTGAATATTAATCTTATTGTTATAATTATTTAAAAAATACGAAAATATTCCTAGATACACGGAAAAATATCAGCATTTTGAAAGTTCTCAGGTATTTTCAGATAGAAAAAGAGGCTGATAATTATTAATTTCATAGCCTTTTCGAATTTGGCTGAATACGTTACTTTAGTCACGAGTTTTCTGAGGCAGCGGAACGAGTGCCTTATGAAACGAGTGACTAAATATGTGTTAGACACTAGGTGTTCACTATACTTTTTCTACGCTCGTAGGAAAACATAATTATAATAATTATTTTAATTATATTCACAAAATGACAAAGACTGACGTGTTATTCAAAAATCATAGAACACAGAAGTACAAAATTATCATGGAATATTAAATACAAATTACAGAATTACTTGAATTACTTGATGTTTAAGAAACAAAAGATAAACAAGATGTGACTTTCTGCACTTTAAACACTAGTGTCTAAAATGACGTTTTTCGAATGTCAAACCCGTGTTTTAGATGCGGTGTTAGTGACAGAAGTAGAAAATAGTATATTAAAGTATAAGTGGATAATAAGGTCTTTAAAACACGCGCGATTTTTCGAGCAAGTGTTTTAAACACCAGTTATCCACGAATACTTTACGCTATTTTTTTTTATTGGTGCACTTTGAAATTATAAATACTAGTCTATAACTACTACAACAACAAGAAATGGAAATCATAGACGGAAACGTCCACTAAATGTCAAATGGTTGAATTCGTGACGTATATGATGTACACCTTGCGTTGTCATGGAAATGAGAAAAACATAAACTAATTTGTATTTTGATGGAAGTTATTGAGTTCTGAGAATGTCAATAGTATTAATTCAAATTCCATTTCCTGAGATTTGAAAAATCGAAATATTTATATTTCAAACAATACCAACATTGTTAAAAATTGTTCATATAAAAGTTTTGATTTTACAAACTACTCCCGTCAGATCAATAATAAAAAATTGTCATTTAGACATAGATTTAGACTTCGTTTCTCCAGTTGTTGATGTTTCCAGGGTAACTTTAAAACACGCGCGTTTTTTAAAGTTCGATTTAAACACGCTGAGGCATGCTTTAAGTAGGTAAAATGGTTCACCAATAAAAAAAACATCTTTAATCACCCGCTTCATTCAGAAAACTCGTCACTAAAGAAGTAGTTCAAGCAGATTTAAATACTTTTTCGAAATTCCACAAAAAAAGTTCACATTTCATGCTGTGGTAAATGTGAAGAGCAGTTTTTTCATGGTAAAACAACATAATTGTATAATTTAATGACGTTAATAAATAATAACACGCAAAAACATAGAAATCAAATATTAATATAATTTAATTATGTACTTTCCATGTTTATACAGAATAATTATTTTTTCCGAATTAATAAAGGCGATAATTTGTTCTCACGAATGTATGTAATCAACACGATTTCTACTGTAGGTACTTAAATGTCAAAATATACATGGTTGATGTAAAATATAGAACAAAAGCACATAATATTTTAAATCGACTATATTTATTGAAGTGGACTTGTGTAATGTAGGTAAGATGTATAGACAAGCACAAGAAAACAGGTCAGTAGTATATTTTGGCGAAACCTGGCATGCTACACTCGATAGGAAATGGGTTCATAATGCTTTGAAATTATTTGAAAAAAAAATGTAATGTTGATTATAGTTTGTATCAAAGTATATCGTCTTCACTTTTGCCGGCAATCATAAAATTGCAATAAATCATATGGACAATAATAGCTGTAGAAGAGATCGCCAGTGGCGGACAATTTAAAATAATTTCAAAAAGGATCAAATTCACAAATATCTATCCTTTTGTATTTTTATCGTACATCCTTTGTTTTTTATTTAATGTGAAGACCATTTCCCAAAACTTTTTTTCTTTTTTTTCCTCCTATACTGCGGCAACCAATAGGCAGTAGGCAGTTCAGTATTAACAAGGATAACAGTGAAATTACAAATTGTTCATATGGTTTTTAGAAAACTCAAGGAATGGTTAATTTGGTCTCTGAGAGCTAACTGTAAGGTGTTGGGGATCCTATGTTGTCTTCGCTGGTTTGCAAACTGGGGACTTTCTAAAAGAACATTTTTGATGGACATATTTTTATTATATTGGGCACATTGAGGCCGGTCTTCATTACTTATTAGGAATTTGTCGGTTGAAGTCGGTAGGGAAGGGGTTTCTCTCAAATTTGTTACTATTTCATGCATTTTGTTATGAATCTCAAGGTTCCAGAGATTATTAAATACTATTAAGTTAAATAAACTATATCCAGGACCGCCCTTGCCTTGTCACTCGACTTTTGTTGGGTTTGTCGCCAAAAGTGGAGACGATATACTTTGAGACAAAGTAGGTATACGATAAGAATATAGACGCTAATATCTCTGAAGAATGGTTTGAATTTACAATGATCCCAAATTTGGGATCAACAAAGTTGAAAGAAAATTAATATACAAAATTTTTTAATCGGAATTTTAACACCTTTACAAAAATACAACTCGTTGATGTTTTAAGCCAACTATTTCACTGGAGTAAATTGATAACTGACAAAATTTGAAGGTGTTGATCTGGCAATTTTTTGACGTTTAATATATCAAATCTATATATGTATAAAATTCTCACTCTGTGATGAAATTCAATATAAAATCTTTGTTAGTGGTTTCTAAGGAAACTAAGTTGTTTATTTATTTATTTAACTGTCTAAAAATTATTAAAACTGTTTCAAAAATTTATATAAGTATTATTAACATGAATAATACAAGATTTGGAAATAATTCAATAAATGAAATAGAGAGTACAATTAAGCAAAGTATACCGCGAAATACAATGAAGACAAAAAAAGTCTGCGTGGGAACAGTTTAGAATGTTTCTGGTCGCACGTAATTATACGTTAGAAAAGGATACTTCTGAACAAGTTATAGCAAAAATTCTTAAAGATTATGGTTTTAAAATGAAAAAAAGAGATGGAACTGATTATACTGAAGCTAGTGTGAAAACACTTTGGAATACGACTGCTCAAATGGTTCAGGAAAAATATTTTCTAGAATTTAACATCAAAATTGATCCATTTAAAGATATTACCTATAAATTTGCTAGATTGGCCAGGGATACAAAACGTAAAAAGCTTCAGGCTGAACCTGAAACCAGAAAAAGAAGTTCTAACGCGTTTACCAAAGAAGAATTAATGGAAATGGTAGAAAGCTATTCTGAAGATAATCCTGATGGGTTACAAAAAAAGTTTTTTCATTTTGGTTCGTTCGAATTAGCATGGCGTGGAAATGAAGCTGCTAATTGTGATATTAATTACTTTAATAATGAATATGATAATAAAGGTAATTTTACTGGCAAGGTAGAATATAATCCAATCTTTTCCAAAACGACACAAGGAGGATCAAAAGCTTTATCTGGCAGTAAGTGGCTGGTAAGAAATAATGCTAACAACAATTTGTGTCCCGTTCGTTTATTTTTAAAAATTATTGAAAAAAGAGAATCCAATACTTATCTAACAATAACAAGATTATTTTTAACAGTACATCCAAATTGGGAGAAAGGAATATGGTCCAAAACTTCACCATTGGGAATTAATACAATTTCAAAGTGGACGAAAATATCGGCAGAATCAATTGGTATAGACACAAAAAAAATAAAAATAGCCAATCATTCCCATAGAGCTTCTGCAATATCTGCATTAGCAAAAGAAGGAGTTGGTGAACAAGAAGTAATTAAGCTTACAGGACATTCTTCTGCCCATTCTTTGAAACCATATTTACAATTAAATGAAGAACACCATTTCCAACTTATAGAGAACCTTCGATAAAATAAAAATAAAGAAAAGGAATCCTCAGTTTCTAACTTAAATTCATCACAGGTTATGATGCAAAACAATCCCCAAAATAATGCTACAACGTACAATTATAATAATTGTACTTTTTACATAAATAAGAAATTTTTTTTCATAATGTTATCATTTTTTTGGCTTTGTATAATTGAAATTGGCAATAAAAAAACGTTTAAACATATGATTTTTTAGTTTTTCTCTCGTGAAATAGTCATGTCGAATACCACTCAATTAAAAATTTTGTAAGGTAATTTTGCCTAACGGCTCGTGGTTTTGTTAAAAATGTCATTCGCAAAATTGCCAAGCAACAAACTTTCATGACAATCGAAAAATTTTGCCGACAAAATTTTCACTCTCGTGGTATTATTATTGAATTTTCAGAGCAAATAAAGACTGTACAATTGAAATGGTATTTAATATCTTGAACGTAAAAATGTACTACAAAATATATGTGACATTCCTACAGATTCATCTACTTGGTGGATAGACAATGGTGCTACAAAACATGTGACAAACACCGATTTGTATTATGTAGATTTTAAGAAGTTTGAAATGTCATATGCTATAAGATCAGCAGGAAAAGAAGTCCTACCTGCTGTAGGTAGTGGAACGATTAAAGTAAAGAACTTCACCACTGGAGAATTATATTTACCTAAAGATGTATGGTATGTTCCTAAACTATGTAGAAATCTGTTTTCTGTGTTAGCAGCACAAGATAAAAATCCAAGAAGTTTATTCAAATCTACAGCAACAGAGTGTTGGCTTTCAAATCAGGGAAAGTTAATACTATCTGGAAACAGAGAAATCGGTGGCACACTATTCAAAGCAACAATAAAATCATTAGAACCTGAAGAAAATCCTGAGGTAAGCATTGTTGATAATAGACTGCAGCTGTACCATGAGAGATGGGGCCATCAAGATATAAGACACGTGCAAGCAAAAATGCAAAAAGAGTTGCATATGAAAACAGATAAATCAGAAAAACAGTTATGCGAGCCGTGTATATATGGAAAGGCGCACAGGCTACCATTTGGTGAAAGAGAAAAATCGACAAAACCAGGAGAGTTACTATCAGCAGATGTATGTGGACCTTTTGCAGAGTCATTTTCCAAGAAGAAATATCTGGTTATTTTTAAGGATAGTTATACAAAGTTTCGATATGGCTATCTAATTACTCAAAAATCAGAAGTAAAAGAAATATTGAAAAAGGTTCTTCAGCATGCAAAAACAGTAGGCCATTCCATTAAAGAACTGATAAGCGATAATGGTGGTGAGATGGATAATAAAGAAATTAGAGACATTCTAAGTGCAGAGGGAGTTACACAGAGACTGACAGCTCCCTACACACCCCAGCAAAATTCAATTTGTGAACGTGATTTTCGCACAACTATTGAAATGGCAAGAACTTTTAAATATTCTAATAAAAATGTAGTTTTTCCAGAGGCTATGTGGGCTGAGTTTGTAACAACATCCCTATATATATTAAATAGAACAGGCAAATCATCTGTGGATGGTGTAAGTCCTTACGAGCTTTGGTTAGGTAAGAAACCAAGGATTAAACATTTAAGAATTATTGGTTCAGTCTGCTATGCCCACGTTCCTGCCCAGAAACGTAAGAAAATGGACAGAAAATCCATCAAAGGATACTTAATCGGGTATGACGGAGATGAGCGTTATAGAATATGGGTAAAAGAAGAAAATAAAGTCATTGTTAGCAGAGATGTCATATTTGAAGAGAAGATAAATCCATGTGAATATGTGAAGTTGCCATTAAAAGACATCGAGGTTCAAACTGAAGGAAAGTCACCCGACCAAGATGTATCTAATGAGAAGGACAATGCTCAAGAAGCTGAGTTAGAATCCGAAGAAGTGTCCGGCAGTGATGAGTCTGAACCAGAAGCAGAGGCAAGCGAAAATCCACTCTCACAGATTTCCAGAAGCTTAAGAGACCGTTCAAAGTTGTCCAAGCCGACACACTTAGAAGATTACGTTTTGTATGGAGTAGAAGAAGTTTTTCAAGTCACCACACCTGAAACTTATGAAGACGCTCTGAGTGGAGAGAATAAAGAGCATTGGCAGAAGGCAATGGAAGGTGAAATACAATCCTTGAAAGAAAACCATACCTGGGAACTAACAAGTCTACCTAAAGGATTCAGAGTGATACCATCTAAATGGGTATATAAAGTGAAGATAAATCCAGATGGTACAATAGACAAGTATAAGGCAAGACTTGTAATAAAAGGATTCAGCCAGAAGTATGGAGTGGATTTTAATGAGACTTTCAGCCCAGTTGCTAAACTTACCACGATACGAGCCATGTTAAGCATCGCAGCTACAGAAAATATGAATCTTATGCAGTTTGATGTGTGCACAGCCTTTTTATATGGTGAACTGGATGAAGATATATACATGGAGCAGCCAGAGGGCTATACTGATGGGACCAAGAAAGTATGTAAGCTCTTACGGAGTTTATATGGGCTCCGCCAGGCTCCAAGATGTTGGAATAAAAGGTTCAACACTTTTCTCATAGCAGCAGGATTTATGGCGAGTGAAGCTGATCCATGTCTGTACATAAGAGGTAGTCAGAATCGAAAACTAATGGTGGCATTGTTTGTGGACGATGGATTGGTAATGGCTAATGATCCGAAAGAAGCGGAATTCTTCCTGAATGAATTGAAGAATGAATTCAAAATTACTGTTAAGCCAGCGTCCTACTTCCTAGGTTTTGAAATTGAACATTTTGAAGACGGTTCAATTAAAATATCTCAACAAGCATATGCAAGAAAGATATTAGATCGTTTTAATTTTAGTCAATGCAATCCAGTGTCAACGCCTATGGTGAAGTTAGAAGCATATAATCAAGAAAGTAGGGATCAAACTCATAACTTTCCATACAGAGAAGCTGTAGGGGCATTGATGTACTTAATGGTTGGCACTAGACCAGATTTAGCCTACACTGTTAGTGTATTGTCAAGAACACTAGACTGCTCAAGCACAGAAGATGTAGCTAGACTAAAAAGAGTATTTAGGTACATAAAAGGTACACTTACTTTTGGAATATGTTACAGATCAGATGGAAGTACCAAGTTGGATTGCTACAGTGATGCAGATTTTGGAGGTTGCAATAGAACTGGTCGTTCCACTTCAGGTGTTGTAGTTACATATGCAGGAGGTGCAGTTTCATGGATAAGTCAAAGGCAACAGTTGACTGCTACATCAACAACTGAGGCAGAGCTAGTAGCAGCTAATGAGGCAGTTAAAGAAATCATATGGCTGTCGAGACTATATGAAGGGATGGGTTATCCGAAACAAGTTCCTACTCTGTTGATAGACAATCAGGCAACTATACGACTTTGTCATAACCCAGAGTACCATCATCGGACGAAGCACATAAAAATAAAGTATTTTTTTATTAGAGAAAAGGTATTAGAAGGTGTTCTCGAAGTTCAACATATCGCAACAGAAGCCCAGGTAGCGGACATTATGACCAAGCCACTTCCAAGACCAAGGCTAGTGAGTTTGAATGGAAAGATGGGACTTTCTTAGCAACTTAGCAATTCTCATTTGATATTTTTTTTATTTTAGTTTTCATCTTATTATATGCATAGATAAAGTAAAATGAAAAAGGGAAAGTATTGTAGTTAGCGATTTACTTACTTACTATATGTTTTTATTTTACGTAATCATAGCAACAACAGTTTTATAAAAAGAAGTCAGATTGAGTGACATATATTTTTGTAGTACAATTTTACGTTCAAGATATTATATACCATTTCAATTGTACAGTCTTTATTTGCTCTGAAAATTCAATAATTATATATGACAAGAGACAACAAATTGTTACTAATATGGGTGCCGGCACATGAGGGGATTACAGGGAATGAAATGGCAGACCAGCTAGCTAAAGAAGGCTCTAAAGGAGCCTTCACAGGTCCGGAACCGTTTTGTGGAATCACATAGGATTACATAAGAGGGGAAGTCGGGAACTGGCTAGTTAAGGAACACCAACTCAAATGGAGGCTGACACAAGGACACCTCCATACAAAGAGTCTACTAAATAAGTTAGACAAGGAACTCTCGTTCAGGCGGTTGAAACTGGGTAAGAGAAATTTGAAGATAGTTACCGACCTGGTGACTGGACACTGTACCCTGAGGGAGCATCTGCACAGGATGGGCAAAGCTAGTGAACCTATGTGCAGAAAATGTGAACTTTACGATGAAACACCTGCTGACATACTATGCTTCTGTGAGAACTTACAAAGACGGAAGCAGCACTTTGGAGTGGAAATAATACAACCATCACAACTACTGAAGATCCCCCCAGATAAACTGGTGGCCTATATAGAAGACACGAAGCTTCTGGAATGGAAGTAGGTAGATAAAATGGGTAATGGTACAAAGATTCAGTTAAAATGCCTGGGCTGTTGAGCCCAACCCAAGCGTATGAATGAATGATGTTTTAAGCCGATTCTCAACCAAACTGGGCTAGGCCAGTGTCAGGCTTTTCCGTTTGTTTTCCTCATCGGCTAAATATCGGTACGATCAAAGAAATCTCCGCAACCGAGGGTAGCAGCTAGCATCATATTCCAAGCTTTTCATCTCACACTCCAAAAAAATTACGCTTTTTAATAGTATAGGCATATCATAATCTACCCATTTTAGTTCGCAAGTAAAGTAACTCCTATCACGTTGTTTTAGTGTCGCTGCCACCTCCTCGGGCTATAATTAAAACACCGTTGATCGAAATAGACACAACAACAAAAAAATTCCCAAGTAGCGACTGACTGTTTGACGCCGCACAGCATAAACTGATAGAATCTGGGTTAAGCGAGAACGATAATTTTCTGTATCAGTTTGGTAAATATTGACAGTATTAGTTATCTGCCAGCGAGACTTTATAATAATAGGCTTGCAATTTGAATTGTTCTTACACTTTTCATTGACACATTAATGAGTGTGGTGGAATATAACTCAATTTTAAATTTGTATTTCATTGATTGTCATGTCTGAAAATCGTGTTATACGGTGGAAATGTCTTTGTATCAGGATTAAGGGAGAATCTGATCTAGTGTACTCTTTTTAGATTTCCAAGCTTTCGTAAATATTTATTTACATCTTCACGGAAGCTAATCGAGAATGTATCCTTGATCTTATCATTGAGGAAAACGTTAAGAAATTAATTCAAACAAAAAAATAAATCCAAATAGTATCAATGGCGCTACCTACAAAATTATTTATTTATTAATTTCACAGGCAAGCCCAATTCCGTATAAAAAAGTGAACTTGAAATTTTTTCCTTCATAGTAGATCAACCACAAATACAATATACAATTACATTATAAAATACAATAATGGAAATACAATACAATGATAAAAATGAATGAATACAATAATAAAAAAAATTCATAATAATAGTAAAACAAACAAAAATTTGCATGTGCAGCATAAACACTACTACGAGTAATATATTGTATAAAATAAAAAATACGACAATTATACTTAGGAAAGTTTATCTGAAGTAGTGAAAGGAATGAAGTCATTACATTATTTTTTCAATTTATGAATATTAAAATATGAGCACTTTTCCAAATTTTTTATGGGCTTCTTCAAGCTCTGGCAGCGTTGTTCGAACACCATAATTACCACACCCTCCGAATTACATGGTGATTTTTATCGAAAGCTGACTTCTTATTGGCAAGCGCGTGCGTGTGTTCTCCCCTCTCACTTCGTCAATTGACTGATATTGATTTATCCAGTGGCGTTAGTATTGTCAGTGACCTTTGTTTTTTTCAATTTTACTTGATAAAATAGGTACTGAACGCTATTTGTACGTTTATGACAGATATGCGCCATGTTTCCTCGCCTCATACCGATACCCCGTAGCTTCAGATAAACTTGCTAAACTATACATCCGTTACGTTACGTTTTTTTTTCTCAGGAGCCGTCCCTTTGCCGGTACCACATCAGCCTCCTGGGCTTATTGTGGATACTCCTAGTGTTCTGACTAAAACCTATCCACCCAATCCGTTCCCTGTATTAGCTCATACAGGTTCTTTGCTGGTTGGTTGTAGAAGTCTTCTGGAGTCATTTGGGTTCTGCCATACAGTTTCTGCCTTCTGTGGTCCAGCGACTCACAGTTGCATAGTATATGCAGAGCTGTTTCGATATCCTTTTTGCATCTTCTGCATGTGAGGTCTCCGTTGTACAGCCCTATTTTGTTTAGGTGCTCCTTTGTGGGAAAGTGTCCCGTAAGTAGCCCCGTAATGGTGCGTTAGTTTGTTCCTGCTCATTAAGAGCAGTTCTTTCGTTACTTTTTCTGATGGTTCTTTTATGAATTTCTTCCCATGTATTTGCCTGGTCGTATTCTTCCAGTGTTTATTGTGTTGTTCTTTCAACCACCCTTTTAACCATGACCTCGTTAAGCATCTGGGGATGCCCACAGCAGGTTCGGATCCGTTCATCAGAGTTGACGATCCTACTCTTGCGAGTTCGTCAGCTTTTTCATTGCCTGCGATTCCTTTATGACCTGGGACCCAGTGTTACACTGTTCCGAGTCGCCAGTCTTCTAAGTTCTTCGCCGCATTCCCATACTAGCCGAGATGTCACCCTATAGTTCTGAAGTGCTTTAAGGGCGGCTTGACTGTCACTGTAGATCCTGATCTGCCTGTTGTTGTAGGCTCTCATATTATTAGCCCTTGCACATGCAAGTATTGCATAGCCCTCTGCTTGAAATACAGAAGCGTATTTGCCAAGCGAGACGATCCCTTCATATTTTCTCGTCTTGCTGTATATGCCCGCTCCGGTGCATTTTTTGATCCGTCTGTATACCAGATCAGTTCATTCGCTCTACTAAGTGGTGGTGCGTTCTCTTCCTCAAGCTCCTTTCGATCTTTGATGACAATCTCGAAGTTCTTGCGAAAGATATATTTGGTGGTCATGTGGTCTGTTTGCATTTTGAAAATGTCATCATAATAATGATAATGATTTTATATATTTTTTTATTTTTTATTTCGACGTTTCGGTAGCGTTCCAGCTACCGTTGTCAAATATAAATATAATATAGAAGATATTTAGACACAAGGTATGGGCCATCTGTTCCAAAATATTTTAGAAAATTAGATAATTTTTTATACCTACAAGAAGCTGGCACATTCTGAGTGTTCGGTTAATTTCCTTCGCCGATGCAAGAATAATGAATAATGAATAAAGAATACCAAGAGGACTAAGGTTACATCCAGCCTACGGAGGAAGAAAAATAACCAGAATATTGGAAAAGGCAAGTTTTGCTATGGTTCGAGAACGCCTTCAGCAACATAGGTATAAAGTATTCCAATATTGAACAAGATATCGTAGGTATTGAGGATTTTCTTTTTGATACGGTAACTAAAATTGACTTCGATAAAATAATAACAAATATAAATATAATATATATTAATCTTGACAACGGTAGCTGGAACGCTACCAAAAAGTCGAAATAAAAAATAAAAAATAAATAAAAACATTATTGTGCTTTGATTCCCAAAAAAATTAGAGAAAAGGGAATAAATAATGCCACAGGGAACATACAGAAGATAACATTTAAGATGCTGCCATGAATTGTAATCCTGATAAGCATTAAGCTTAAATGATATAGCGAAAAAAAAATTTTGAACTTCAATCCTCTTTATGTGAGTTGAGTAGTAAGGAGACCAAACAGATGATCAATATTCAAGATGAGACCTAACTAACGAAAAATAAAGAACTTTAATAGAATTTATGTTGGTAAATTCACGAGTTGTTCTTTTTACAAAATCCAATATTTTCATTGATTTTTCTATGGCATTAGTGATATGACAATTAAAGCTAAGAGAATTATCTAAAGTCATTCCTACATCCCTAATCTGATTGACAGTATCGAGCAATTCACCATTAATGTGGTAATTAAATGCAATTGTATGATGTGTGGAAGCTAATTACATGACATTTACTGGTGTTAAGATCCATGCCATTACACGAGCACCAAGTGGACAGGTTATTCAGTTCTACTTGCAACAATGAGGCATCTACACAATTGTTAATGATTTTAAAACATTTCAAGTCATCTGCAAATAAAAGGGCGGTGCACTCATGAAAACAGTTGGTAATATCATTGATAAAGAAATTAAAAAGTAATGGACCCAAGTGAGATCCCTGGGGTACTCCCGAAGTAACAGAATATGCAGGAGAATAGAAATGATTTACTCGTACCTGTTGAATTATGTCAATGAAGTAGCTATTGATTCATTGCAGCATGGAACCACATCATATGCATTAAGTTTTTGGACCAAAAGCTCATGGTTCACTCTGTCGAATGCCTTGGAAAAGTAGGTGTAAATTGAATCAACCTGTAATCCCTTTTCCAGGGATTCAGACAGAAAATCAACGTAAGTTAACAAACTCAATTCTGCCGATTTACCGGAAGTAAACCCAAATTTCTGAGAATTCAGGAGGATAAGATAGAAATTCAGTAATAATACTTTCAAAATCCTTTGGAACAGTGTTGAGGATTGATATGGGGCAGTAGTTCTATATTTATTTAACATAATGAAAAAAAAACTGTAAGACCCATCCCTGCCTGCCCTGCCTGCCCTGCCTGCACGACACTGGCCACCGGCTAATCATATTAATGAATCCTTAACCATTGTGCCGAATTTTACGTCCTATTGTATTTAAGGAAATACAGAACGTGAGGAGAACAAAAAAAAAGAAAGACTCACCCTTATTTACAGTACTTTTGAATAAATAAAAAGGCACTTTGCTAATACGGCAAAAGAAATAGGGTAATTTATACTACGAGTACGCCTATGTGTTTTATAGACTGAACGGAAGTCCCAAGTACACACATATTACCCGTTAGATTTCGTAATAATTATAATTGAAGTAAGAATATCCACGTGTGACATTAATTTACAATCATATGATCGTACAAGCCGTGTGTATATTACGCGGTAATATTTAATGTCTGGGACAACTTATATTCCGGATACGGTTAATTAGGCTTTTCTAAAATTGTGTGCATGTGTTTATTTATTCGCTTTAAACTGTATATACAATCAACATAATAGATCAAGTTGGAAATGTAGTACTGCGAACGATTTAAGAGTTCCTCTAAGATATACAGGGTGATTGATTATTAAGATAAAGCTAGGTAGTTTTGTTATCGGGTGAGCAAGTATATTTGATTCCCAAAAGAATAAGAGAAAAAAGAATAAGTAATGCCACAAGGAACTTACAGAAGATATTTAAATGCTCGTATCTTAAAACGTATATCAGATATTGAGTAAGTTTTGGCATATTTCAAGATTGTACAGCTACTACCAGGAATGAGTGACTTTTTGAGATGAAGAAACTTTCTGTATACTTTTTATTTTTTAGAAACCTTAATCTGCATTCTTTCTAAAGAATAGAATTTGCGAGTTATTACCACTTTTTTTATTCTAGCTCCTTATGAAATAAAAAGAAAATAGTTATTTATGATACAAGTGCGTGAAATTATACTTTTTCGCAACTATTGCGCAAACGTACTTCACGCATAAGTGTCATACAAATCTTTATCTAAGACCACATGAAGAAAAAATTAAAAAATGTGCTCTGAAGGGTTTAAAAAACATAAAAATAAATTTTCTATAAACAAATATATACACAACGAATTCTAATTTCAGGTGTCGTGCAATCCGAAGAAATGCATTATTCTCGAGGTTCTTCCATTTAAAATAAGTGTAAATAAAATTTTAAATGAACAGAACTTACTGACAGCTCAAAAGTTTATACAACAAACGATTAAATTCAAGGCAACTAGATACTAATTACGTTGCTAAAAAAGAGTTTTAAATTAAAACCCCATTTAAAAAGCATTGGTCATTTACGCACGCTTTTGGGTGTTATAATGAAAGTCCCATATAAAAATATAAGTATAATTACACAATCACACATTTTTTGGTTCGTAAATGACTAATTTTAAAGGTGGTCGTAGATAAATAAATTTATTTGAAGTTTTTTTAATTTTTTTATACTATACGTATTAATTAATTATGTCAGATGTTACGTCGTTATCACCTACTTCTGTTTCGTCTGTTGTATTTTATTTCTTCACGATAAGTTTTTTACTAGTGTGCGGAATGTTCAAAGAGTCACTTTTCCGCACTAGAGTGGAAATAGTAGTTTACCTAACTAGTGCGGAAAGTAATACTTTTCCGCACGCTATTGCAGATGACCGAAGGACGCTTTAGCGGAGTTAGTTACACTAGTCTTCTAGCATGCGGAAAATAACCCAAAAGTTTACACAAAGAAACATTTATTGTTAAATACATATCAACAAATTAATTATTATTATTTGACATTCATTTGATGAGGCTTATACCAGGGCCATTAAATTTTTTTTGAAAAATACGTTTTTTTTATTGAAAATTATGGTAGAATTATAATAAATTTATCAATTTTTCAGTTATTTGGTAAACTACAATCATACAAATATATATTTTAAATGTTCAAATGTCAGTATACTCCACAAAAACTTTACAAACCTATTTTTTCTACTAGCGTGCGGAAAAGTCCTCTTTTCCGCACTCTTTTTAGTGTGGAAAGAGTCACTTTTCCGCACTAGTACGGAAAGTAAATTTGTCAAGTTTTTGTGGAGTATACTGACATTTGAATATTTAAAATATATATTTGTTTGATTGTAATTTACCAAATGACTGAAAAATTAAGAAATTTATTAGAATTCTGCTATAATTTTTAATAAAACGAAACGTGTTTAAATAATTTTTTAATGGCCCTGGTAAAAGCCTCATCCAATTAATGTCAAATGATAATAATTAATTTGTTGATATGTATTTAACAATAAATGTTTCTTTATGTTAACTTTTGGCTTTTTTTCCGCATGCTAGTAGATAAAATAGTCTATCAACATGTGTGAAAAGTGACTTTTCCGCCCGTTTATTATTATATCAATGTATGCTACTACAATATTACTACTGAAAATAAATTTGTGTGCTAGGTTCACTATTTTAATAGTACAATTGTTTAGAATATTTAAATTTTTTATAAATGATATCATTTGTAATAATATTGATAAATATTTGAATATGCGCAGAGGTCAATAGTTTACCGTCTGTAATTTGCAGCATTTTCGTAAAATTGTTCATCGAATTTTCGATAAAAAATTCAGAAAATTGTCAATTTTTGTCATAAACATAAATTAATAATAATCAATAATTATTTTGCGCAGATTGCAATTGCAGATTTATCGGTTCTATTGAATATATTATTTTTCAATTGTCTTTATGGATAAAGATTCTTGAATTTAAAATATTCAAGTTTTACAGTACCTAGGATCAATCAATTAACGAATGTTCATGAAATAGGAAGAACTATTGCAGCTTAAAGAAGGAAGCCAGAAAGTGTCTTGTCTAGGCGCTAGTAGGGAAAGATAGGGAAAGGCGATACACAGTATACCAGGAACTGTATCAGGGAGCATAATAAGAATTCACAAGACAAATACAAGGGAAAACCTTTTTACAAGAACCATCACTGAAACATACATGAAAACTGCTCGTAATGAGCAGGAATCAGCTGAGAATTATAACAGATTTCATGATTGAACATGCACCAGTAAAGGGAACAGAAGAACAACTTAAAACTATACAACGGAGCCATTGCGTGTAGATTATGCTAAATTTTATAACAGCTTTGTGGTAATTGAAAAAGTAGTTAACAAAAAACAGTGTGAAATTCAACCACAACCAGGGTCTGTACCAACTGCAGTCAGAAACTGTCAGAAATGATCCGAGAATAACTGGTCATAGCAAACAACGAGTTTACATTCGCGTAATTCCTATCACTGATTGCAATGGTCGACTATTCTCTGATCGTTTCTGATTGCGGTTGGATCAGACCTATAATAAACGTTTATTCAGGGTCGACCATTTACAGGTTATAAAAATGACGAATTCAGATAAGCTGGCCTGCATGATAATAATAACAACGTAATTTTTTATCAAACAATAAAAATGATATATACAAAATTTTTGTTAAATATATATCATACATTATATGTTACGTTGCCAGCCCGATATTGTACGGCGTCCAGTGGTCGAAACTGGATGATCCTTGAGCGACTTATTTCACTGTTAGTAAATAGTAGATACTAAGAATCAGAGAAGGGGAAGGAAAATGAATTATTTGATTTATTTTTTTTCGAGAAGGGAAAGGAAAATGATTGAGATTTATATAGAAACAGTGCTAACAGTCAGAGACACACATCAAGAGTCATCCAGTTTCGATCACTGGCTAGAGGGATAATGGCGGTAAACTTCTTTGACGATGGAATACAAAAGATGCTCCCATGATGCGATAAGTGCCTTAATATTAATGGGAATTATGCAGAAAAGAATAGTTAAGTATGGTCTTGATTAAAACCATGAATCAGCTGAACAGAGTAGTTTGTAACTTCGTTCTACGCAAGAAATGACATGTAAGACACGATTTTTCATTATTTTACAAGCTTTAAAAACCAAAAACCACAAAGGTGAAACATACACGTATTTTTGTTTCGAAACTTTCCCAATAAATTGACAACTCTGTTTGAAAGTTATTAGCTTACCTGCTAGAAGCACCTGCCACCTGTCCGAAAGGATTATGATGTCTGGAATTGGGAGTAGGAGACGGCGGTACTCCTGGACTTGGTGGAACTCCATCCACTCCGATAAGGCCTTCCCCTCGGTGGTCTAAAAGATGTTTTACTCTTTGAAAGTCGCCCAATTTACTTTGAATTTGTTGTGTGACGGGATCTGCTGCGGACGGGTTTACCTGAAAATAAATAACGACTTATTGGATATTTCAAACAAAATAAAATTATTTTTATTTACACAGATTCTTGTTTATAAATAGTTCAGTATTATTAAAAATAATAGTTATTTACGCAAAAGGTTAAAACCCTTTCACTATTTTTGTACATTACCATGTACGTCAAAACTTATTCCATGATATGCTGGAAATCATAATTTTTATCCACAAACTACATTTGTACATCACAAGGTAGCCTCTTAGCATGTACTTGAGTGGGTAAACAGAGCGCAATAATTTATACCGGTCCTGGGCAAATAGTTTTATATCAGCAGTGCGGTGTGAGTAACGCATGTGATTTTGAGGTTATCCCACAACTGTTGGAAAAAATGGAAAATTATTGAATTTTAGTGGTTTCTAGACTTTTTTGTGGTAAGTAAATATAACCATCTTAGATCTCCATAATAATTTATAAGGATTTACGTGTCACGAGATTCACAAATGGAGTTTGATTTTTAGTGTACACACGGATGTACAAACACAGTTCGCCGACCTAAAATACAGAATTTTGCTTTAGATGAAAAAACTGTAAGAATTGTAAATTTATTTATTTTTGGGTTAGCACTTATTCTTATTGTTATCTTTTTATACAGATGGCAAGTGGGAAAAAATCCAAAAAGGGTTCTAAATAAAGACGAACTGCTGTATTTCTCAGAAAATAATGCTGTTTCGGATGTGGAATTTCTCTAGGATGATGATTTCGATTGGGATGAAATGTATGGGAAGCAAACGAATGATGTCTTTTTAGATGATATAGTAGAGGTAAATAAAGAGGATGGAGATCAAATTGAAGACGTCAACAATGAAGCTGGGGAATTATTGATAACTGAACAGCAAGAAATTGTAACTGAGGGAAATGATGAGGCTGCTGAAACGAAGTTTGCACAGGATGTAGAAGAATTGTTTTTCCCCATTTCATGTAAAGTAGATGTAGTTGTTAACAAAATATATGTGTAGTTATTTTTATTAAAAAAATAAGTACCTATACGTATTTTTACTTCCACGTACTGTGTTTGTGCATCATGATGGACATCCTGTATTGAAGAGAGAGGGTAAGTTTTTATCTCCTATATTGCAAAAATATTATCTACATGGTCCCTATTCGCTATGTGCGTACCTACTGTCGCCCCCTCGTGGCTTAAAAACTCAAGTTACGTCGGAGGCATTTACACGTAAAGCTTATGGAAGCAACAATTATTTTAAAGATAGGGAGCCTTTTAACTTTTATAATGTAAATAATTTGAAAATATAAGTGCCCTATGACATAATGTTCAGTATTTTATAAGCGACTGGGTAAGTAATCGTTTTTAAAATGTATTTTTTTTATGTTAAGTGTAGCTTTGTAGGTTAGAATCAACGGAGAAAAACATTGCTTAAAATCATTAATAAAAATCGATGATTCCATTTGACATTCCAAGTGACATGAGGCTTCTTTATATGTGTATCGATTGCACACAAATGTTCTTGATGATTTATAATAAATGTTTTTATGGAAAAATGAACAAACTACATACAGCCTCCGACCGAATTGCGGAAATTCACCACTGCGCGCGCTGGGATAGTTTCGCCTATCCCCTCCAACGGTCGACACACAGCGAATATCTTGCTTGATAACAATTAGAATTTTTGAACAACGGTAATGGGGAGTGATAGTGAAAGGGTTAAGTGTTTATTGCAAGCAACGTGAAATTGTCCAACGAGGCCTTTAGGCAAAATAGAGTTCAAATCAAATCACCATTTCACATCTGTTATTCTGTCACTGGTTATGTCAAACGCCAGTTATATTTATTTTTGTTGATATTCGTTTAATTGTGTATGTCCATGTATGATTAGATTTTTGTAGCATTTCTAGTTAGTTGTATCTTTATTCTTCTAATTACTTTTTCCAATGACATCTGACATAACTAGTGACAGATAACAGAAATGAAATGTGACATGCCAAGAGTTCCTAGAATTATTGGCCACCGATATGTTTAGTATTCAGCTAGAAAGTCATTTTAAATTTCAAGATATACGCTTCAGTGGTGTATTCAGAATTTTAATAAAGCAATATAGATGTTCGCAATGATAAAAAACATGCAAAAATATTAAGTTTTGAAGGGTAGACCTTAACTGTCATTCTTGTCAGAAAAAACCACTGACCTTAGACTGAACTCCTCCATTGCACAACACGTTAAGTGCAACAAGCACTTACTTTTTACACGAGTTGCATACAATATTATTTCTACGTTCATGCAAAAACCAAAAAAGGTGTCAATTAGGTTAGGTGTCAATTTGAATGTTTATGTTTGTCATGATTACAAAACGATAAGTAAAATGACACTTGAGTACAATAAAGAACTAGTTTTTCCACTAAATAGAGTTCAATAAAGTCTGTTTTTTTGCATGAACGTAGAAAACATTCATAACGTCATTCATTCATCTCTGTATTAATTTATTACATTGATCCAAAAATAAAAAGTTATACGAGATCAAAATCTGGCCGTTTTTTCTTCACCTGGGCCATAGTAACAACAAGGATTCACAACGCAATTAATTTGGAAAGGATGCTATCAAATGGTAAGGCGCGTTCACATTATGCCGCTGTTTGTTGGCAATTCGATGTAGACGCGACCGTTTGCACGTGCCAATAAGCCAGCCGTGTGCCAATTAAAACCGCTTAAGGGTCGGTGTCCTTGGAATGAAGAAAATGAGAACGGAGAGTAAAGACGTGCCAACCACTGGCCTCTCGCGGCTTTAGTCGTGATTCAGACTGTCTTTCAGTTAGAAGTTGCTTTCAAATGGAGTGGACGAACGAAAAAGTTAATCATCTGATAAATCTATACCGGGATCGTCCTGTTTTGTAGACGTTTTTACAGTCGCTGGCTTTGCAAATTGGCATTGCCAACGGCAAGTCGCGGCATAGTGTGGACGCGCCTGGATATAGATGACAATACAGAGTTCCAGAGCAAAACACCTGGAAAACTAATGGATCGCAGAAGAGTTACTAAACTGAAGCCGTTGTTTATTCAAACATTTCTTCAAGGAATAGTACTGAAGGAATTAGTAGAGGAATTACTGAGTAGGAAATCCTTTAGGTCCCAGTAACTGTTCATTTCCCATAATCCCAATACTAGGTATCACTAAAATTAAACCCTTTGTAATGCCGCAATGGCGGAACAAAGAAGAATCTATTCTCATCAGAACTATTATTTGATACCTATTACAAATACTTTGCGTCGTATGCTGTTTACTATAAAATATACCAAGCAACATTTTATTTAACGAGTAGTTCATCACCCACCGTGAGAATATCTAGTTTCAGTCATGATTCATGCATATACTAGCGGTGTACTGAACAAAGTGCATCGGTGAGTGAATTAAATGATTCCACTTCCCTTCTATGGAGAAATTAATCAGTAATTTATTTATATGAAAAAGGTGATAGAAATCAAGTTTCGGCTTTGAAGATGTTGCTTTAAGACTAATAGTTAGTTATTTAATTTGTCCGTAGAGTGTAATAGAAAAAAAATGAGAATCATGAAAATACCAATCAAATACCTTCGATTCTACTCAGTAAATATTTTTACAACAATAATAAATTAGATAAAACAATAGATAATTAAAAACGGATATATTGGATGTTTAATCCTTCGGAGTATATTCCTTAGGATCATTTACGAAGATAGGCTGATAGGTCTGAAACCTTTCGGTGTTGTATGATTGAGAAGGTTTTTGTTACCAAGTCCTAGCCCATTTATCGTTATGAACATTGACGCGGTCATCTGTATCTGTAAAGTAGGGAAGGTGAGTGTAGCCTCCTAGGTCATCGTCGATCCTGTCCTTCCCAGGAAAGTTCTCCTTTATATCGGCAGGTGTAGGCCAAGACTCACCGATCACACACTCTCTTATTGACACTCGCATAAGACATACCTGATAGTTTCATCTTCCTGTTCACACACCCTGCATAGAGGTGTGTTCACTAGCCCCATAGTATGGAGGTGTTTACTTAGCTGACAGTGGCCAGTCAGAAATCCTACTGTTGAACGTAGGTTTTTCCTGGTCATCGTCAAATATTTCTTCGAAGCCAGCTTTCCAGAATCGCCCAGGGTGATCCTAGCAAGACTGCATCCTTTGATTCCTTGACGCGATCATATTTACCATTCTATCACTCATAACATTTTCTCTATTAACTTCACAGATACCAACGATGAATTTCAGCTGCTTTGTAGGATCACAATGCGTATGCGCGGACTGTCGATAGCAGCACTACAGCGGTGGAATTTTGTAACTGTACTCGCTTTGATACAAATGAATCCTATATTAATTTGTTGTCAGTTCTAGATTATCTTCTAGTTATTTATTCTATTTTACTAAAGAAGTTATCACTTATCACTTTTGGAGCCATTGCGTGGAGTAGAACTAGCCTATCGACGACGAGAGAAAGCCTCTCCAAAATTCAAAGGCTATCCTGTATATACATTTCAAGAGCAATGAGAACATGCCCATCAGCAGCCATGGAAGTGATTCTCAACCTCACACCTATCCTCTGGAAAGTGTTGCAGAAAGAACAAGATAAAGACTAAGTAGGAGGAAATAAAAAAACACCTCCTTACTTCTTAGAAATAGAAAAAGAATAACTTTTCAAAGAAATTCGTTACGGAGTGAAGCAACAAGAAGGAATGGGATCCAAATACCATTACCAGACTTGGAAAGAATGCCACTCAATGGTACACAGCGGAAATTCACGCCATAAGAAAGAGCGCCCAGTGCAATATTGATAAAGGATACAGAAGGCAAAGGATTATCATATTGTCGGATAATCAAGCAGCCATTAAAGCACTGAGCTCCCTTGTAATCCACTTCAAAATGGTGTGGGAATGCCTAGGTAAATTCAATGAACTAGGTTAGTTAGATATGTCATTCTAATAAGTTACAAAGGAGGTAGATATGTATCTTAATTCACCAAATTCACCAAAAAAACATAATAGCCTCATTAAAGGATTACACTAATAATTTACAATCGCATACATTTGTACAAATCAATGTTACACTTGTAGGAACTTGATTGAAACGTTCGACCGCTGTCAACGTATGACTATTAATCGAAATCAAACCATCTTTTAATGGAAATTCTTGTTATACACATGTGAAACGTTTTAATATTCAAAAAGTTCCATATTCAGTTCCAATGACTATTAATTTCAATTATTAAAATTAAAAATAGAAATTCTGATAATGAATAAATGTTAATACGAAGTATTGGTTGCTATTATATAGAAACTGTTAACATTGTTGTATTACAAGGTCATTAATTTGTATAATAAAAAACAACTAACAAAGCAAACACACATACTATAAAAATATATTTCTATTCAACATAATTAACAGGTATAATTAAAAAACCGTTGACTCTGGCCGACGGGTTTTTTTTTTCTAGAAGAAACTCAAAAAACTGCATGTATTGTAATTTTTGTAAATATTATGAAAAGTTTACGACTACACGAATACATTTTATATCAGGAAACTGCAAATGAACGAATGTCGATAACTCAATTCAAATAAGTAATCGCAATAGAGTAAAAGAAGCTCAACATTATATTGTACTTGCCAACGATAACCGCCAACAAACCATGTTTGATGAAAGAACTGCAAGAAGAAGAAGATGTGACTTGTGTTACGATAAATTGCAACAAGAACACGGTAGATCTCATGGCCAATTGGTGAAGCCGATTCTATGCAGACGCGACCATTGGCACGTGCCAATAAGCCGGAGAGTGGAGACGTGCCAACCACTGGCCTCTCGCGGCTTCAGGTGAGATTCAGACTGTCTGCCAGTTAGCATTTGCTTTCAAATGGAGAAAATTATTAATTTCATAAATATATACAGGGATTATCATGTTCTGTGAACATTTTGCGAATAAACTTTATAAATGCCAACACTTATGTAGACGTTTTTATTGTCGCTGGCATTGCCATGGTGTAACATGGTGTGAACGCGCCTTAACAGCGGGTTATCCGTAACGATTTCTTTTAGTACCTTATAATGTCAATCTGGTGATTCTACCATTGGAAGGTTAGGAGAGACTCACCGAAATCAGTATTTGTAACGCTAAATTTATAGGACAGAATTTTCCTTTGATGCGATGTTGACATTCAAGTATTGGACTGGTCCCAGCGTTGCCAGCACTATTACGTTCGTAATAGATCTATTACCAAATGGATTTATTTATTACGCTATTACGCCACTTTGCAATTTATTACGTTTTTATTATTTTGGCCAGAGAACAAAAAATCGAAAACAAAAACCTCAGACATAACAATTTTGATGTCACGACCATCGATATGGTCACGGCTATTTAATCTCTTCCTAACTTCACGATTTTTCCAAGAATATTTTCATTATCTATTTTCACTTGTATTATAAACGATTTTATGAGAAGTTTTCCTCAATTAGAGATTATTTTTACAATTTCTGTTAGTTTTTTTTTTGATGTTTTCTATGCAATAAAAGTTTTATTTCTTTTGGAAATTTTGATTTCAAGAAAATGTCAACAGTAAACATGTTCAGCTTTAGCTTTACCGTATGGATGGACACCACATACAGAAAACTTAAAAAAAATCTATTACGAACAAGTCCTAACCTATTACGAAATTCAACAAAATTTAGTAAAAAAATCAGAAGCTGCTGGCAACACTGGTCCTCTAGAAGACTGGGTCTCAACCCTATTGAGCAGCACATTTGGGATACATTAAGAAGACGAGCTAGACAGAACTACGGGGAGTTTCCTTTATGAACAATTTTTTTGTTATACCCTGTATATCTGTAAAATTTCAACAAAAAACCATCCCAAATTGAACGTTTCTTTCAATTCACGCAAAGTGTTATTGCTACTTAGTAAAATAAAAACCTTGCAGATAAAGAAATTACGAGTTGTATTTTTTGTTAATTATAATATAAAGAAAATGAATTAACTTATCGTTTTTGCTAACCGCTCTTCATGTGCCTCGAGTAAAATTTTAAACGACCACTCATAAAATTACATAATAACGAAGTCACCTGGTATACGTAGATTCTCAATATATTATGTTTTCGTGTACATGACACGAAAACTTTTTGTTATTTAAGTTTCAGGAAGTGTGGAAGTCTGATATTACCGTTGTAGTAGTCACGAATTGGCATGTCAAATTACACATGGGAGCAGGGTCGTCTCGGCTCCTATTTGTTTTCTTACTATGGCACTGTATAATGGATGATATTGCAAATGTGGATTCGTAGCGATCGAGATTAATGATGTAGACACGAAAGTAAACTCTTGAAATTCAGATTATTTTTGATTTAGAATATTAAAATGATTTTCTGGCACATTGTAGGCAATTCATTAAAATTATCAAAAGCATTCTAAATTTTTGGAAAAATAATTTTGAAAATTTATTATTGGGAAAAGTAGAATTCGATAGATGGTGCTCTGAAATGTCAATGTCATCTTAGCAACGAGTAAAACAAATCAGCTGCCGTATAAGCCCTTTAGATATTTAAGTAGTTTTATTTTGCTGCTTTAGTTATTTTCAGTGGGTGATTTGTAAAACTTTTACTTTTTCTTTGATTGTGCTATAGTATTTTGTCTTGTTAAACTAAATTTTGACTCCTAATCTTTATTTTTGGAGTAATAGGTATGGTTGATATTTGTGAAAAGTACAACAAGCGTTCAATTAACTGTTTAGTTTTAGGTCTGATTTCGTGTTTTTATTTTATTTTTGATATAGTCATATCTACAAAAATTGCAGGGAAAGTACGTTTTGTATTGTGTAATATTTTAAATCTTTAATACCGACTCATTTCCTCCTTGATCTGCAATGAAAACAAAAAATAGAATAACATAACCTCTTCCATAATATCTCTGATTATATAAAAATATTACCTGAGAAATGATGACAGTTGAGTTAAATAGAAAAACACAGTTTTAAACTTGTAACTGACACAAAATTAAACAAATAAAGTACAAATTTACGGTAATTTACGGTAATTACGTTGACTTCAATATAATACAAAAACAATGCAAAACGAATTATTTTACTCGTTGCGACAGTTACAATTTTTTCCGCCAGAGGTCTCATCGAGTTCTACTCCGCACAATATTGGTTGAATTTAAATAATATTTATGTACCGTTAATTCTAAACACCCTCTAGGGTAAATTGAGGGCTACAAAATTTCCTAAATAATTATAATTAATTCCCGATACTTTGTTTTTTATCTATATTTAACTCTCAAAACATACAAATTTTAAAAAAAACTCTAAAATTTTGGCAATGTAAGTTATTAATTCTTAATATCAACAGCAATTATAAAATTAAAATTAAACAATACAACAAGTAACAAATTAATATCACGTGATTCCTTCTCGTACTTTTGTAACAGCTTGGATTCGTCGAGATACGCTTGCTATTAACTTACGCTTAAAAAATTGTAGTTTTTATTAAAAAATTTGTATCTTTTGTAAAGAGAAAGATATTGCAGTGAATAAAAAAACAAAAAAAAAACAATGTCTTTCTAAAAATTTGCAAAAAAATGTGTTGCCCTTAGGTTACCCCACAGGGTGTTCAGAATTCACGGTACAAAAATGTTGTCTCATTCCATCCGGTATAATCAATTGTCATGTTTATTTTGCAAAAACTCAAAATGCTTGTAATAATTTCAATCAGTTTCCTACAATGTGCCGAAAAAATCATTTTAATCGATTGAAAATTAAAAAATTTCTTCTAAATTGGCCAAATTTCGGCAAGGAAAACGAACACGTGCATTAGATTCTGCAATTCATTTTGGAAAAAGTTTAATTGAAACAGATATTCGATCAAAAAGAAAACATTTATCAAACAAAACAAAATATTAGTTGAGAAACTAAAATATTGACATTGACAGGACGAAGACACCAATAGCTCAAACACTTGAAATTTCACTTATTAAGATATGAGAAAAGAATCATCTTAAGTTTAGTCCCAAAGAGTAAAAATATAATTATTATTACTGTGACATTGTTTTTCAATCGCAAGTTTTATCAAATTTGAAATGGTATTTTCAATTTTAGAATTAAAAGAAAATCATGGTTAGGTGAACAAGTTAAGTTTGGTCCTTTTTGGATCCAACCCCACCATTGCGCAAAACTTTCCTTGAATACAGTACGAGGACATTTTCCAACAGCCCACACTACACTTGGAGTGAGGAACTCGAATAAAGATGCATATTATTTAAACATATTAGTAAAAAAATATTAGTTTTTTTATGAATAGACGGAATTTAACGGAGCATAATTTTTTATCGAATGCAATTCAACACAGCCCGATATTTTCGGCACTACATTCAGATCATTAATTTATATATTTAAATTTTATTTATAATTTATGTATTTTTGATTTTGAATCAGTAATTTGATGAACTTTTCAAAACCTGTAGAGGTGTACCTATAATAAATAGGGAACTCTAACAAAAAAACAACCAGAGCCCTTTTTAATGAAACTAAAAATATTTTTAAAATCCATGAGATTTTTTTCAAGTCAAAATATAAGTCTTGCAACAACCATATCAAATAATTAAGTGTCCGTCCGTTGAATCATGTCAGAAAAAACATAATATCACTTTTATGAAATATATAGATATTATTTTTATATAAAAAAATGACCGATTTTATCAGCTAAAGTTAAATTATAAAAAAAACTTTTTCGAATCTTTCACCTATTTTTTTCAGTATTACCCTGTATAGTTACAAGGTCGGTGCAATGAAAGAAAATGCTTATTTTGCTTTCTAAAATAACATAAATAACATTTAAAAAAAATTTGTTGGTGGTCAAAATTCATGCGAGATGTATTTTACATTTTACTTCATCAGATTCTAACTATACAAACTATAGCTGAATTAGACATTTTAAGAAAATAATTCAATTCCAAATTTTTCAAGTAGTAAATAATATAATAATAATATTAATAATACTTTTATTGCTCTTAAAACAAAATAATTTACAGCAAGAAATCTGAGTAACAAAACAAAAGAAAAACAATTATTACCTAGTATACAATACATGAAGGTAAAGAGAGAGAAAAAAACGAAGGATATTTAACAAAACAAATTGAAACCTTAAAGCTTAATTATTATTCGTTAATGATAAATGATGGCAGGCGGACACACAACGTTACTTAGTTACTTATTCCATCAGTCTTCCATGTTTCAGAAAAACAAACAATGTGATGATTTTTTAAATGAGAAGAAAGATTATCAATATTTTGAAAGCCATTACAATTCCAAAATACTATGCTTAGTTTTTAGGAGGAAATTTTGAAGTTTTATGCACTTTTTTCTCAATACCTTTGAAGTTATGAAATCAAACAATTTTATTTTGTAAAATCTACATTATAATTAAACATAAAGTGACGCGTTTCGCTAACACAGTAGCTTTATCAAACGTTGGAGGTATAATATGACCTTCAAAAAAAATTCAAAATTTTCAAAATCGTTCCCGGACTTTTGCCTACAATTTTAAAACCGGATTCTTACTAATTCGACCCCGCTGAATCCGAAAATCATCATAACAATTCGATCGGACATCAATTTTAGAAGTTGACTTTTTTTCCAAAAATCTTCTCCCAACTTTGACTCCATCGCGTTTCCGCAATTTTTGTTTTAGAAAGTTGCTGATTTTTTTCCGTATTCCTTCACTATCTGACCGTGTCCTCCCAAAATTTCAAGTCCCTATCTCCACTATTAAGGTCTATACCTCCAACGTTTGATAAAGCTACTGTGTTAGCGAAACGCGTCACTTTATGTTTAATTATAATGTAGATTTTACAAAATAAAATTGTTTGATTTCATAACTTACTATGGATCTACATCAAGTAAAAGCCTCATCTATTCAACCTTTGAAGTTTCTCATTAAATATTTTCGAGAGATATTAAGAAATTAAAACACTACCAGAAAAACAAACGAAAATAAACGTCCAATGCCGATCGATATATAATGAATTCAAAGTATAAACGACCTTTTATTACAAAATTTTTTATTACAAAACATAAAATTGAATTTCGTTCAACATATAATTATTAAGATCAAACATTTGATAGCTGTGTACATTTTCTCGAGGTTTATTGTACTTATCGTGAATTATTTCTTCATATTTCACGCTCCTTAATGGCATTCTGTGGTTTAAAAATTGTTAAAACGTTTAGGCGAAAAATAGAATTGCGATACAACTCTTAAGTGTTTCGAAAGTTTGTTGAACTGTACAAAAAATACTGTCCTTTATTCTATATCTAACGAGTCTCCATGTATGAACGTATATAAAATTACCATGAACACTATTTTATTTTGATTTTAAGATGTATGTATATTGGGGTGACATTCACTGAGACCTGATATTGAGATTATGATAACAATAAATAAAACAATTTAAACGGAAGCTTAGTTCAGAATGTCGTATAGTATTCATCAAAAATGTGGGATGTTACAAAAAAAGGCAAGGAATAACAAATGGCTACAGAAAGGACTTTAGAAATCAAGTTGTGGAAAGTCAAAAAAGTATGTTAGGTTAGTATTGGTGGTGAGAAGGTCCATTAGGATTTCTACCCGGACTCGTAGGAGTATTGGATGAAATTCCTTAATTCTCTTGGGTCCTCCGCACTTGAGGCGATCAGCGACGTCACAATGTCCTCGTTAGTACGATCCACTCGAGGCAAAGCAATTAGACGCCGCCCAAATCATGTGAATCGTCAGACTTTGCGTTATGGTCTATTGTTATATTTAATTGTAACATTAAAAATTTAATAAATAACCTTACTGACAACATACAAAAAATAATATATCGATATGGTTGGATAGATATTTAATGGTCCTTTCAATTGTTGTATTGCAAGACTGACTTTTCTATTTAATAATTTTATTGATTACGTTATCATGCTCACATAGATGAATTCAAAAATAAAAAATTATTTAAAAATATTAGACGAATAAGTTTAAATCGACCTAAATGTAGGACAAGCAACGGAGCATGAGAGTATAGTAATTTTTGACAAAAATCCTAGTATTAATAGACATTGCGTAGTATCATTTTGATATGTTTTGGACACGCAAATATTGTTTAGTCATTTGTTATTAACATTTAAAACGAAAAAACCCCATTTTTTTATCTTCTGTAAGTTCCTTGTGGCATTACTTATTCTTTTTTCTCTTATTTTTTTTTTGGAATCAATCCAAAATAATGTTTTTTATTTTTTATTTCGACGTTTCGGTAGCGTTCCAGCTACCGTTGTCAAGATTAACTAGTAATGAAATAACTTTTGGTCCCTATCTGACACAACGGAAAAAATTTGACCGAAACGTCGAAATAAAAAATAAAAAATAAAAAACATTTTTTTTAGTTTTTTCATATAGCGTGAAACGTACAGAAGCAATTTCAATGGTATGAATGGATAAATTTAAGATATATAAAATACGAACAAAATGAGGAGTCGAGCAAGTCAATCGGATAATTAGGAACCGAGAAAATCCGGAAAATTAGTCATTTTTTTGAAAATTCATATCCTAGTCATTTTTCAATTGCAAGAGCTGAAACTTGGTACAAAAGAAGCTCTTCGTATAATTGAAAATTAATTTTTGTTTTCTAAGCGATTTATTTTCTTTTTGTAGGGCTAATAGCCTAACATGTCCCCAACATGTCTGTAAATTTGGAAGCAAAAATATTGTACAGGGTCCGACTACCGAAAAAGCATATTAGTTCAATTTTAGCTAAAACAGTTTTCATTTGCAACGAGCTCAAATGCACTGTTATATAATTTTTCTTATAAGTCCGACCCTATATATTATTCTTGCTTTCAAATTTACAGTCATGTTGAGGACATGTTAGGTTATTAGCACTGCAAAAAGAAAATTAATCGCTCAAAAAACAAAAAAAATATGTTCAATTAAAAAATGTACAAGCACGCTGGCGCTCGGCGTAATCGTTAATTTTAAGCGGTTCTTTTGGACAAATTCTCATTATTTTATTACAAATTTGAAATATAAGTTTTGTTGCTCTACCTTGACACTTTTCAAAACAGTTTTCAAATTCAAAATCGGACAATCGACAACTCATCCAGTCACTTTGAAAAATTTTCGTATGAAAAAATTAAAATCGCAATTCCGATAAAACTAACTACCGTTGCTTGGCGTCTGCTCTTCGCGCATATGAAGGGCATACGAAGAGCTTCTTTTGTAGCAAGTTTTAGCTCATGCAATTGAAAAATGACAAAGATATGAATTTTCAAAAAATGACTAATTTTCCGGTTTTTCCTGATTTTCTCGGTTCCTAATTATCCGATTGACTTGCTTGCATTGCTTCAGTGCGTTTTAAGCTATATGAAAAAAAAAACAAAAAAATAAGGTTTTTCTCGTTTTACATGTTTATAACAAATGACTGGACAACATTTGAATGTCCAAAACATATCAAAATGATACTCCGCAATGTCTTTTATATGATGGCATCATCCGTTTTCTACTAGGATTTTTGTCAAAAATATTTACCTATTGCTTCGCCTAATGCAGGAAGGAAGAGGATCAATCACGAACGAGGAGATTGTGTCGTCGCTGTAATCGCGTCGACCACGTCGCCCACCGACTCATGTGCATAGGACCTTAGTGAAAAGATGGAACAAAACAAAAACAAGTCATGACTGACACGAGTGGAATCTACTGGGGCATGTGACATTTGTCGCGCATTGGAAATTTACATTTTATTACTCCAGACGTAATAGCCTCTAAAATTTCTCTTCAAACAAATCCACTTGTTTAACGAGATTTGTTTTTAAGGTTTTACATTTTAATCCTCATCTTCATTGCGTGTGGTGCTTATTTCAAAATTTCAAAACTATCAAGGACGTGAATAAAATGGGGTTAATTTGGTAAAAGAGTTGCTTTATACATGTCGAATTATTTCTGTACAATAACCGTCTTTCTGCAGACGACACACAACCATTAAATTAGAGCATTATTTTTTTCTCTGTTAAAAGTTAATTATACTGTTGATGTGATGAAAATATTGAAATACACAAACCGAAAATATAATCAGCTAAGAAAATGGCAACCAAATAATATGCAATTTGCACTCAATGGTGGGTTGGTACTTTCACGACATTTACTTTCAGCCTTTCAGGACCGTTTTCAAGATGTATATTTCAATATATTTTTCATGACAAGAAATGAAAAAAAACTGTAAAATGTAGTAATATATGATCAACTAATAGCTCATCTATTATTAAAATTGTTTTCCACGTGACAAATATATAGAGACGTTCCTTTGTATATGTCATTCGTTTCCTGCTGTCAAACACTTTGAGCCAGTGGCGGCTCATGAACTTTTTAAGACAGGAGTTTGGATATAAAAATATACTCTACTCAGCCAGTTAATTTAACCTTTGCTGAGCGACCGTACCAGCTACTTCAGTGACAAAACTAATTGTTGCCCAGCAAAAACCAACGTGGAGGTATAGAGTTTCTCTTGCCAAAAATTTTTTTTGTTCTCATAATTCATTGTGCAGTGCTATTTTATCAAAAAATTTATACCCCAGAACCAAGTTATCTAAAAGTGTATTGGAAAACTCTTGAAAAACATTCGAATGAGCTTTTATTCGTCGAAAAACCTCAATTCATGTAAATCGGAAAATCCAATCTCAGTTTGACCTTCAATAGTATCTAAAATTTCCTAAAAAAAGTTGTTTATAATGTAGTTTCTTAATATCTTCTGTAAGTTCCTTGTGGCATTACTTATTCCCTTTTCTCTTATTCTTTTGGGAATCAAACCACAATAATGTTTTTTATTTTTTATTTCGACGTTTCGGTAGCGTTCTAGCTACCGTTGTCAAGATTAACTAGTAATAAAATGAATAAAATAATTTTTGATCCCTTAATTTTATTACTAGTTAATCTTGACAACGGTAGCTGGAACGCTACCGAAACGTCGAAAGTCGTAAAGTCGTTAACATAATTTATGAGAGCGGCGTCCGTTTGGGACAGCAACTTGAATCAAACCACCCTGGAGTGAAACATCTTATAATTTTATTCTGTAATCTTTGTGTCGGCTGCGAATTTCCTGGTCACACCACGCTTATAGTAGCGGCTACCTTAATTCGCGGCTGGCAACCAGCCTAATGTGACCCGTGCTTAATTTGGGTAGCAGCTACTCGGTAGCGAGTAGGAAAACACTTCCGTTTAAATACATGAATAGGTTGAGTTAACTGTATAAACCCTCACTTCGTGGAATCTACTCATGCAATTTACACATTTTTACAAATATATTGTGGAGTCATTTAGAAACAGTTAGTTTCATTTAAAACCATATGATCATTTAAAACCATAACATGAATAGGTGTTTTGGCGAATACCACAATACCAACACCTAACCCAACCCTACTACTAATCGGTTAAAAAGGATGTGTTTGTTATTATTGCTTTTAATTAGAATTTCTAATTAAAATTATTTCATGAAAAATATATTTCAACTGATATTTAAAAGAGTGTCCCAACAAATTCCGTCTTTATAATCACCATACCATCAAAACAACAATATATTTTGCTTTGCGCAAGTTGTAGTAGCCCCTGTGACTAATAATTTAAACGAACGCTGGCAATCGGCCAAATATCTTCGCTGATATTTAACCTACAAATCTAATTTTATTATTTTCAGCGACAACAATTTTCAGGTGGATATATATTTTGACGAATAATTTGTTTGTTGTCGTTTTTGAATTGTTTTATGTAAAAAATAACCGCTATTGAATTATCTCATAGCTACAGCATAAAACAGAACATTTTATGTCAAAACTATAGCAACAAAACATAAATCTAATCGGATTGAATAATAATTATAATAGTAAAAGTAAAATTATTTAAGCAGTTTGGAATATTTGAATTGATAATAATAGTTTTATTATACATACCTAATTCAAAATACATAAAAACAACCAAACAAAAACAAACGACGTTATGCGAAATACAAATTTGAGAAGCCTATAAGGCTTGTTTGCTAGAATAAAATAATGATAAAGTGAAGGAAGTGGATAAAATCCCGTACGTGGGATAGAATCAAAAAATTCAAATCCCGAACGGGCAAAGTCGAGCTCAATGTAAGGTTGTTGATACTTTCTGCAAATTAAGTGTAATGTGTTCGTTAAGGCGCGTCCACACTATGCCGCGATTTGCCGTTGACAATGCCAATTGGCGAAGCCAGTGGCTTGGAAAGTGTCTACATATATGTGTTGGCATTCATTTAGTTTAGTCGCACAATGAATGTTCACAAAACAGGAGGTATATATTTATAAAAATTAATACCCTTACCGTTCGTCCACTCCATCTGAAAGCACGTGTTACCTAGGGGACAGTCTGAATCCCAACTAAAGCAAAGAGAGGCCAGTGGTTGGCACCAGTTTGGCACGTCCCCGTCCGTTCTCATTGTCTTCTTTTGAAGGAAACAGACACAGTTCAGCGATTTTCATTGGCACCCGGCTGGCTTATTGGCACGTGCCAACGGTCACCTCTACATTAGATCGGCTTTGCCAGTTGGCAAACAGCGGAATAATGTGAAAGCGCCTTCAGACATTTAAGCTGATCCAAGGTGTAGATTGACGTAAAAAAAGTCGAAGGTCTAAAAAAACCCAAGACTCAAAGATGGAGATATAATTATAAATGCATACGATGTAGACATGAGATTCCAAGAAAATGGGGAGACAGAGAAAATGGAAATATAGCGACTGTCTTCAGATTCGAATAAAAAAAACTAAAGGAGTCGATTTCAGCTATTCCGGTACGGCTAATGAATCGCCAGTTAGCTGCCGTCGGAATCCAAATTATATTCGCCGGAAAATTACATTTTCTTACGAAACTCAATGAAATATAAATGAGAAAATCAACTCGCTCCAACGAGTTTTAAAGTCGATAAAGTGTCTGGAAATATTGTCGACAATTAATACGAAAAGATCTCAGAAAAGTAAAAAGTAAAAAGCTTCTGGTAGTTTGGATGATGACATCGAAGTAACTGCATCAGTATTTGATACAGCTTTGATATTTGATATTTGATACAGCTTTGATATTTTTTTTTCTATTGGGGATTAAAAGTGTATAAAATAGCAAGAAAATCTTTAGGTACATAGCGAGACACTCTCGGAGCCACTTCATTCGACCATGGGGGCGTTCCATAAATTACGTCACACGAATTTTAGGACTTTTTAACCCCTCTCCAGGGCGACGACCCAGCACTGTAGTGGAACGCATTTGATGCGATAATTACAGTCAAGCAAGGTCGGACATGGTTAGTACTTGGATGGGTGACGACCATGCCAGGGATAGGGCCCGTACAGCCTGCAGCGGACTAGCATATCACAGCTCGCAGGCATTATACCAATGAGAACGAGGTATAATGTAGATATGCCGTCTTTCGGAGGAGACGTAAAACCGAGGACCCGAGTCCATGGATGTTGGGTTCGTTCAAGAACGCTACCACTGGTTGGAACACTAGTGGGTTCGCCAAAATTTCCGGTTAGGGGTAGAGTGCTCCCGGCGTCGGTGATTAGCCTCAGTCGCAGAAATAGACCGACGTTAAAATAACAGAATAAAAAAAAACCTCCCCACGTCCTTGTCTCAGGTTGTCAAACAATAAAATCAACATAAAGTCAAATATTATAGATAACAGAGTAAACAAACGACTAGTTGGGAAACAATAAACGACTAATTATGTTAATGAACGATACAAAACTTTCAGGACTAAATTTCAACATGTAATGTCGCAAAGCTTTTGACCCACTCCCTGTCTCTTGTCACACAATGTCACATCCTGGTGATACCCCCCTCCTTCAACGTGTGACTTAATCTATGACTTTGTGACCCTTGCGAAATTTAAGTAATATTAAAATGTTATCCTGAACATTGATTATTTTTTCTAATTATGTGTCGGGCCGGTAGATTCGACCCGTATAAGGACGAGTTTAGGGTCTTTTAAATTGTCTAGTGATTAAAAAAAAGATTTTACGGTAGTCAGTGACGTGGGCTGAGAATGAAATTAATATTGTGATCGTTTTGAATAAATCTGAATTGTACTGCAAGCGCCAAAAGTGATGGCGAGCTATCGCGCAGGTATAGACTCTCCCAACCAGGCGCGGATACAAGGGGGGGGTAATAAATCCCCGAGTGATGGCGGCAAACGGCACAACACAAGTTTATAGAAGAAAAAAATACAAAAATGGAAAAAAAAAAATTGAAATAAAGATTTGTTCGTCCAAATGCTGCAAATTTTGCTTTTTTTTCTTATATTTTCATTCAAGAAATATCAAACTTATGCGAAGAACTTGATATACACCTAACACGGCAAGCTAGTAAGCAAACCTTGAGGGTAAACATAAAAAATAATAACCCCGAAGAATATTTTAAAATATCTATTTATATTCCATTATTAGATAATATTATCCAAGACATTAATGATAGATTCAGCAAAGATATTTTAAATTTGTTTGATTATAACACCATTTTTCCCGTTAATTTGATTGGCAAGACATCACAGGATTTAAAAATTATTGCGGAGTCTCTCATTAAGTCAATGGGATGTTTTCTCGAAGATACTGACTGTGTTACAGCCGTACAAAAGTTAAAAGTAGACATTGAATTATGGCAATCAGAGTTTAACAATTTTGACACAAATAAAGTCAATAAAGATACAGCTATTGTTCTTTTCAATAAATGCAATCATGACATCTATCCGACTATTAAATTAATTTTGAAAGTTTTATGTACTATGCCAGTAAGTGTTGCTACCACAGAAAGAAGCTTTTCGGCATTGCGTCGTTTAAAAACTTGGCTGCGGTCACGAATGGGACAAGAAAGATTAAATGGATTAGCTCTTTTGCATATCCATCGGGACTTTGATCTTGACGTCGAAAAAATTATAGACAGATTTGCTAACCCATACCAAAGAAAATGTGAGTTTATGATTAAATAATCGAGATAAACCTATTTGTGATTTTAAGTTTATTTTTATATTTTTTTTTTCTTATTTTTATGTTTTAAGAGTTTTTTTTCATTTTTTAAATAAACGAATGATTCAGGATTCAGTGATAAAATTATTTACCCCCCCCCCCCCCGAAAAATCTTCCCAGATCCGCGCCTGCTCCCAACTAAATTACTATTGGATTACAATAAGCCCCTTGCCGGTCAGTGACGTACCTTTAATTAGTTTTAATTAGGGTAGCACATGGAACATGATTTCTTGTACTTTTTCTCCTATTTTATTCAGTATTCTAGGTAATAGTACAGTTCATTAAAATGATAGTTATTAAATTCAGAAATAACACAAAAATTCAGACAATGCCAAACGCCAACAAAATTGGAGGACAACTAATGATACGCCTCTGTACAGAGAATGTATATACTTTTTTTTCTTATTTTTTGGAAATCAAACATATTTTGTGTGTTATTTAATTGGTATGTCAAAGGGTTAATGGTTAAAATAAAAACAGGTGAAAAAAAAAACTAAATACACTCCTTATATGTGGTAATGCATTTAAATTGGCCAAACTACAGAAGCGTAATTAATATGAGTTTAAGAATGAATCGTTCCGATTTAAAATGTGTAAAGAAAGCGCCAAACGTGATGGCGAGCCCGCCCTCATGCGCACAAACTCATTTTCAATATTACCTCCCACTACAGCTCTTGCAAGACATATACATTCTCTCTTCTTATTCTTCTTCTTCTTATTTTTTGGGAGGGAATCAAACCACAATAATGTTTTTTATTTTTTATTTCGACGTAGCGTTCCAACTACCGTTGTCAAGATTAACTAGTAATAAAATAATTTTTGTTCCCTATCTGACACAACGAAAAAAATATGACAACTATGAATGGACCTTAATAAAATTTGACAACAAAGTTTTGTAGTCTTAAACTTCAAAATATTATTGATTGTCTAGTTGTCATATTTTTTTCGTTGTGTCAGATAGGTACCAAAAATTATTTTATTACTAGTTAATCTTGACAACGGTAGCTGGAACGCTACCGAAACGCCGAAATAAAAAACATTATTGTGGTTTGATTCCCAAAAAATAAGAAGAAGAATAAGAAGAGATAATGAGATAACAGTAACAATGTTAATTTTTGACATGTACCAAATTTGGCACAAATTTCGGAAATAAAATAAAAGTAATAAGTATAAATTCAGATTTATTCAAAAAAATAGATTTTATCTCAACAAAAGGGTGAAAATCTTGCCCTATTCCGTGTAAAATTTGCTAAAACAATTGCGATCCTTATTCGGACATAAAAATACTGAACATTTGCCACATGATATGTGGGATTTTCCCTTACAATTTGGATATTTGCACCTCTGTCGTGCTTCACTTACTCTTGGCAAATGATTCAAATTGTCCGTTCTTATTTGCTGGGCTGGGCTTTCTTTTGAGATCCAGTTGTTGTTGTAAGCTGGTACTTGGTCTTCCCCTTTTTCTTTCTGAACTATAAGCTCTAGTCAAAACTTCTGCGATACCAAGTTTGAATTCTGAAAGTGGTAGGTATAAATCATTATTTGTTTTGGTTCGCCTCCACAGTATCCAGCTGTTGACGCATATCATATCCAGGAAATGGAGAAATACCCTCATGTAGGTACCACTTTTTGGATTCGGTAGTATCCTAACATAGAATCGAGAAGATCTACTCCCCCCATTATATACCGCAACACATTGAGGGCGGGTGATTTCTATAAGTGTCCTAGATTTCCTGCAGAATCTGTTACAGGCTGAATCCCAACATATGTTTACATGGTTTTCACAATTTTATTATCAAACCATGGAACAACAGATATGTCCACACCATCAACATATTGGCCACTGCTTCAATAACCGATACAAAAATATTATCTTTATCTCATACTGTTCCAAATATGGCACAAGTAAACAAAGACAGTTTTTTTATCGTTTTTATATAGAAAAAAGTTTTGTACGACTTTAGTCATCACAGTGAACACGTACCCTTATAAAAATAATTTTTTCCACTCAAATTAGGCCAAAAGAAGAAAAATATTCTATATTGAATTTTCTCCAAACAAGCTAGCACCTGTCACCATCCAGATATTCACTAAATGATTTATCACATTTGCGCGTATGATAGTGGAAGGGATTTAGCGGCTGCCTGTTAACAAGCGAGTGTGCTAGATATGGGACAACTTGAGTTAACAGCACAAACTATTCGGAAACTTAGAAAAAAATGATAATTTTGAACGTGTGCCAAATATAGCACAGTATGCGGTAAGGGGTTAATAATGTTGTGAACTATGAGAAGTTTTAAAACATTTTGGTGAATGTAGAGGAATTAAAAATAATGTTTCGCACTGCCAAGTCGTTTCAATTCTTATATTTTTTTCTGAACATACATGACTTCTTTTTGCAGAATGTTGCTTCTTACAAGTTAGAGGTATATGTTCTGGAAAATGCGCCCAATGCTAGGCTTGTAACCGAGTCGGACAGCTCATTTTCGTTGGTCTTCCACGTGGCTAATAGTCCGGTAGGCATTTAGGCAAAACGTACCACATATTAACCATTGCTCTAAAATCTGCCGTGCTGATTGGTCCGCGACTAAACGCGGTACGTTCAGTCTAGATAGGGTCGAAAGCAGGTACGGATTGCCCTCACAGCACCTAACCCAATATTGAAATAAATATGTAAATATCAGAAATATAAAACTAAAAAAACAAGAAAACCTAGGCCCAAACCCAGTTGATCAAAGTGTATCTAATTGAGTTAACTGTATAAACCCTCACTTCGTGGAATCTACTCATCATATGGTTTTAAATGAAACTAACTGTTTCTAAATGACTCCACAATAT
>CAJUYH010001262.1:80013-105341 GCA_910591685.1 Galerucella tenella | reverse complement strand
TTTTTTTTTTTTTTTCATGCATTCGGACACGATGACGGTGATTGCGACAAAAAATCAATACACTCTAGGTTGCACACATACGTAAAAAAACAAAATGAATATCGTGTGAGGTGTTTATATGCTGTCCTTAGTAAAATGAAAAGTACAAAAAAAAAAAAAGGAAAAATAAAAATCATGAGCTATTACAAATACGAGTGTAGATACGTTTTGTATGCATCGAGATGTCGGATATTCACAGAGAAAAAAAAAGATAGGTAATTAATTCAAATTAATTTGTGACCCACGACCAGTAAATAGTTTTTAGCTATATATTAATACGTGAAAAGAGTATCTTAGGTTCGTTCAATGATAATGTGTTATCATGAGGCAACTCCTACCAGAGAATAGATAATTCCTAAATTATTTCATTCATCGATTGATGCATTAATTTATATTTAACGATGTATTCATCTGCGATCACGGTGTCGATGATGATGATGATGATGATGATCGCGCGATGATCGATGATCACTGTGGCGACTGTGCCGACTACTGCTTGTCCTCCATAGAAATTCATCAACACTGCGTTCATAGCTACGCTTATCAATGGTTGAACTCGGCGGATTGTACAATGGCAATCCATCATAGTAACGGGGTGGTGGTGGTGGCGGTGGTAGATTTTCGTAAGGATGCGAATTCATATATGGTGGCAATGGTGGCAGTTGATGTTGCATCGTTCTCATGTAATCTGCCACGTAAGCCTCAGCTGCTGCAGCGATACCCAATCCAGTCGATCCATATCCTCTGTGAAAAAATCCAATGAATGATAATAATTATTAATCAATTAATTTTTTTTTCTTTCTTTCATTTTGTAATAGCTCACTTGGAATATGAAGAATCCCCACGATTAAACCAGTTTGAATAGCGATGATTATAATCTCCAGACGTACGTTGATCCGGTGGTAAATGTCCATTTCTAGCAAGCGATGCAAGACGCGAACGCGATGTTAAAAATAATCTACGTCCACCTCGACTGCCACCACCTCCACGAGTACGTAAAAACCTCGAAGCACCCACTGGCCGTGTAATACGAGTTCTCCTTGTTTTCGTCACATGTTTCGCTGCTTCCTTGGATTTTCGCAAAATTGGGGTCATTTCAATGCCATCGTCTTCGGGAAATAATCGACAAAGCTCCTCGGCGACACGCGGTTCAATTTCTTGGCCATCTCGGCCAATTTTTACTTGTTTTCCATCGTTCCATGGATTATATAGATGGAGCGTTGATGTAAAAGGTAATTCCTTTCGGCATATCCAGTCTACTTTGAACACACCGCCCAAAGCCTTTGCTGACAAGCCTGGTGGTAATACCTAGAGGAAATGATTTATGGAAATGAATTTGAATATCATATTTATATTGAAAAAGGGAAAATATTGCATTTAATTATCTAGTTACCCATGATATTGCTGGCGTGTCCCTTCTAGACTCAGTGCTGAGTCTTGCAAAACCTGCGAATTTTCCGGATTCCTTAACAGAAAAAATTAACAGGACATTGCGCGCTTCTTTGTACGCCTGATTTAAATTCGATTCATTCTGGGGCAATGTACTCCACACTCCTTTTGCTTTGGACAATGTTACATTCTCAGCGTTATTGGACTTTATAATAAAAAATCTATGAGATAAAATAGTATATAGAAAACGAATGAATATTCATATAATAAAATCACTCTAATTGAAATGTATCCAACCTCGCATCCCTAAATAAGTAATTAAGTTTGGTTATGTAGTCGTAATTCTTTGTGGTGCCTTTGCTCTCCTTCGATCGTGCTCGTTTGCTTTCTGGACTTGATGATTTGGAGTCTCGTGAACGCGCACGTTTCCCCCGACTGCTTCGATTACGTTTATTATCACCGCGCGATGATTTTGTGGAGACTGAGCTGATACTCGGCTGAGTTGAGTCAGAGTCTGAAGAACTGGATGACACCTCGCTGCGTGTATCATATGTTTCATCAGCTCCAATTTTTAATTCATCCGTCATATCATTTTCGCCACAGCTCAAATTCAAATTATCTCCATCGAGATTATTGTCCATGACTCCTTTTATTTTTTTTCACTTGAATTAATCAGTCTATTTTCGTTTCGCATACGTTCAACTATAGATTTATCTATAATTATATGGAATAACTCATCCAGGCCGTAGATCTGTTGATGATAAAGGCCCTCTGCAATAAAAAAATCAATGAAAATTATATTAACGACATAATTTTGAATGTATTATTTAAAAGCATCCCATTAATTGAATCGGAACGCATTTTATTATATTAAAAACTCAATGTATAACTATATAAAATATTGGTGGAGAGACAATTTATTGATTTATTGATAGCTGAAATCAAATATGTTAATTGTATTGCAATAAATGTTTTATTTAAATGTCGTTTCTTTTTTGTTTAAAGAAAAAAAATTTTAATCAGTAGTAGTAGTAATGATGATCCATACTTTCGACACCGTTCAAATAGTTCCATACTATTCACTAAATAAGTGCACCATAGCTGCTGATTAACAAGACTAGACATTATCATAGGCGATTTTTCTTTTCTTGTTAAACACAGTGAGCGAAAACTGTTCTCTCATTCTTTTTATAATCACGAAACTATTAAAGATTTTGGTGGAGACGTCGCAGTTTAAAAGTTTACTATATGTATACTATTCCGCATGTATGCAACTTGATTGTATATTTCATATTCTTTATTTTTTTTACGCTTTTATTAGGGTACGACGTAATAACAAACACAACATAGTCCTCGAAAAAATTGTATGAATAACGAGCAATTCATCGATTATTTTATTTTCAAGCTAGTGTAGAGTGCTCAAAAATAAATAATAGTAATAATAATAAGAATAATGACGACGATAATAATAATAATAGTAGTAGTAGTAGTAGTAGTAGTAGTAGTAGTAGTAGTAGTAGTAATAGTTGTAGTATAATAAGGAAAAAAGAAAAAAATAAAGAAGAGAGGACTGATAAAACTTCAATTGGCCTAATAAAGTTCGTTGTGAGTACCCCCGAACTCAAGGCATTTCTCGCTTATTTTATTCATTTATTTATTTATTCATTCATGCAATCATTGATTTTTTTTGTGGATTTATATTTTTTTTTCTTTGTAAAAATTCCCCAGATATACTGCTATCTTTTATCATATGTCCTCACACCACTGAGCACATTATTATGCTCCAAAAACGCGTCACCATATCATTTCCATTGCCTCTTTCCGAGTATATTCTGGAAGTAGACAATAATAGTTCGTGTTTTGTTTGCAAACAACATAAGTCCATGGACTGATGGGAACGAAGTCGATTATGATGCAGCTTGCCTCACACTTACGTTTACACTTGTATATATATTTCCTCACTAAAAACACCACTGTCCACCTCACTTAGACTCGCGTTCTATTCAATCTCTTTTCACCACCGTCAATCCAGTGGTATAAACACTCGACTTTAACCTCATTTGCAAACCAATATTCTACAAACAGATAGTTTTCAAGCAATTACACCTCAATATATTTTTCATTAATTCCAAATAAACAATTTTTATATGAACAAAAATTACAGAGTCAAAATTGGAGAAGAGAATTGTTCGTCATCAGAGGAAGAAATCAGAGCATCTATTTGAGTCTTCGATAATATATTTATTCAATAGAGAGTTGTACTATTTGTGCACAATGGGTATGATTTGGAAAAATAAGCGCTGCTTAGTGCTCAGCGAACGCTCACAGTTGATATGCCCATTCCGTCAAATAGTGGTGCGCACCAGAAGAATTACCCAATCAACTGTGGTCATTTACTATAAGCGCTTTTACTATGCAACGGTGTCTCACCAAAACACACTCGATATTATTTTGTGGAATAACCCGCAATATTCAAATGCGATAAACATTAATCCTTTATTATTGTTTTTTGAATATATATGATGAAATTTCATCGACGCAGTACTTTTACATTTATGATTACACTATAAATATGATACATTCAATGAAGTATAATGTAACGCGAATAAATAAATTTTGTTACTTCAATTGCATGCGAATTTTTCATTCCTTATATAATCACGATTAGTTATGTATATCGATACGTTGTTACAAACATATTTTGTTCGATCCAAAATTATCATCATTCTTTGAATATTCATTTGATTTATATAAAACACGTAACACACCATGATAATGAATTGTCACTAATAAAGAATTGGTGAATAATTGTTTGAAAAATACGCGCGACACGTCATGCGCCGCCATTTTGATTTCGCGCATGCACATACATATAGGTGTGCATACACAACTCCTGCCATCTTGTTTGTTCTTTTTATAACGATATGGCGATCATCTTGTCCCATTAATATTTCATAGGTTGTTGACACGGGCAGCTCCCAGCCGGTTGTGAAGGTGCGTTTTTTGCTTGGCGAAACCGCAAGAGATTTATCAATAATTATTGAAAGTAATTAGCGAGGTGGCTGGTGTACTTTGTTTACTTATTAATATACCGCAACGTATTCAGGTGAATCCATAATTATCAATGGTGAATTTGTCGTCGATGTATTACATTGAAAAAATAATCGGCGAAAATAAGCGTCTGTCATGGTTTAGCGTGTGAGAGAGTCAGAGAGAGAGAGAGAGAGAGGGAGCAAGGAAAAAAAAAGCGGAATAAGAAGACGAGTGCATATATGTATATATAAGGGAGAAAGTGCGATCGAGAGCAGCGCTGATCCTCCTTTACTGCTGTTGCCTTGTGACATAGGTCTTCTATCTTTATCTCTCTCACCCTCTCCCTCCCTCTTTGTTGTCACTTGTACAATTGTCGTTTTTTTTTTCCAACTTCAAAAGAATTATATATATATATATATAGAGAGGACGAATATTTCCCGGCTTGGTTCACACGAGGGTGAAAAAAAGACAAGTCTAAGGAATTGTCCTCGGAAGAATGTTGAACGAATAAAGATTTTGATTTCGCTCCATTCCGGAAGCGACGACAGCTCATCTCCGCCGTTTTCGCCGGAGAAATGGTTACTTGCACATGGTGACATCTTTGGTAAGTGAGTTATTTGAGTTATTGTAATGTATACGTTTCTTTTTATTTTGCTTCAATGCACGCAGGTGTAATCGACCATTCTCTCCTTCCTCAGTTATTATTTTTAATTTGTAATAGCACAACGATATACCTAAATGCTCTTTAGCCCATTTTCTCCTCTTTATTGACATGGCCTTGAAATCAACGGTCAATGGTTGGATAACGCAGATTGGAATATAATTCAAATTTGAATTGAATATTGCCGATTAATATAGAAATTTTTCAAATTTTCGCATTGTGTTATATATAAAATGCTGATTATTGCATAGTATCGATAAATAAATCAATGCTTCAATACAATACTGTAATTGCAATATATATGAGCTACGTTCATTCATTCATTTGAATAAACATACAAGATAATTAGACGTATTGTCAGTATTGTAGTAAATACAAAAATAAATGATAAATTTTCACTTTTATTTTCTATAAATCATTTCATATGGAATAAATGCCACTAGACACTCCTTAGGTAAATTTATATTATGACCAGTTTAACAGCCGGGAAAAAATTGTCATTTAGATAGGGTGGTGATAAGTAGACATTCAGATAAATGAAAAGAGGGTGAATGATAATAACTCGATGATAAAGCACGAAATACAGATAACAACCACAGAAATATCTTCATATATCGATAATATACTAAAAGGATATTATTACTATTCTAATCACAGTCACATGGATAATGCTGATGAAACTTTGCTTGTGATTCTGTTTCATTGTCATCACCGCCTTCATCCTCATTATTATTATCGGATAAAACAACAATGCATGATGATTAATAATATTTGTTTGACAAAGACGTTGTTGCATGTGTCCAGCTAACATTCATTTTGATGCAAGGACTCACATGAAATTATTTCCATTTCAATTATAATATTCATTCATCTCTTTATATAATATCCTCGAGCAGTCATCCGTCGCCGAACCTTTTTTTTAATTAAAAAGATTTCATCATTTTTTTACACTCCATTATCCTGTGATTCCATCTCAACGATCTTATTCAGTTTATTTTAATTTTATTGGGCCGGTGTATTCAATCGATAAATTAATAGCATGTGTGACAAGTGAATATGCATACGTACGTACATATATATATATATATATATATATGTATATACATGTATGCATGACAAGTAGGAAAAGTAGAAAAATTCCTGGTAATAGAGAAAATGGTAATGGGTTTCTCTTTCGTAGTGTTAGAAGTAGTGGCGGTGGTAGTAGTAATGGCTCAAGTTCAGACACACAAGACAGTATTCCAGTATTGATTGCAGGAGAGCCATAGTGTATCGTGGCTGTGGGGATTGCGCTTGTGGAAAAGTATATAATGTATAGAAGAGAGAGAGTTGGTGGTGGTGATGGTGATGGTGATATTGGCGATGGAGAAAGAGAATAGTGTGGAAAAAGTCGGACGACAGCCGATATCACGTGTACCATCCATCTTTTATGCCTTATAGCAATTTTACAACGTTTTTCCACTTTACTTATATCACTTATTGCTATTAATTTACTGAATCAAATATTATTTTTCAACCTCCACATTTATCATTTAATCTCATTCACTAAAACCTTAAACTCTAGTGCAGTACCTTGAGTCTTTTTTTTTTTTCTTCATGCATGAGAATTAATAATAGACCAACTGACCAACCGACCTACCAGTCGATCAATAAATAACGCAATGAGCACGTGCACGACAGGAACAATCGTGTGTAATGTGCTCAATCGCATATTAACGGTGCATTTTCCGATAAGTGAATTATTAAACCACAATCTGAGAACAATCCAAAACATAATCGTAAAAAAAGAAATGGACAATTGTTCAAGAGTAAAAATTTAATGAATTATTATTTTCGTCTTTTACATTGTACATCCGTGAATAAAGACATGAACTTAGCAATTTTTTTATTTGCATTGCACTTATATGAGACCAATGCATGTAAATTTCGATGAATATAATAATAAATAATTTGAATCGGCCCCCCCTTTGAATAGTTGAGGAGAGGTTTTCAGGTATGGTCGATACCCTGCGTTCATTTTCCCTCACCAACGTATTACGGAAATTGCTCATATCGGCAATTCGCATTCAGCGTATCATACGAAGTATCACAAGGTCATATCATCAGCAGAAAGACGATAAGGTGGTGGAGAAAGAGATGATGGCAACGGTGGAGGAGAAAAAACGTGTGGTGGCAGGCTCTAAAGTATCAGCCATAGCCAATATATTTCAATCCAAGCCACAACATGAGAATATCGCTCATCGACCAACGACAATTCATCCCGAGAGTGGATTTAAAGAGGCAACAACACCACTCAAAGATTCACCGACGCAGGTGACGGTGGTGAGGACCGAGAGTCATGTCGCAAGATTCAACAATGCCCGTGCGCTTTTTGAAAAATTGGGAGAAGAGAATAAGACTAATAGATCGTGAGTTTTATCTATTGAAACATTTTCCAATTTAATTTTCTAATTCACTTTGCTTTCGCTTTTCATTTTAGAGTATCAAAACCAACAAATTTTTATGGATTGAGATCGCGTTCAAGTTCAGCAAATTCTGGATCCGGTTGTACATCACCTGCTCGATCACCGCGACCACGCTCGCCCTCACCGCCTGGAAGTTGCCGCGATCATTTGAGCAATTGGAGTGCGAGTGTACCAGCACTCAATGCCGAACGTCACTTTGAAAATGGCCATCACCCTACGGACAATGTACCAGATCGATTAAAACCACGTGCGGGGGGTATACAAATGAAATTTGATAAAAACTATGGCAAAGAAAATCGTCGCGATGACAGACCAGAGCGTCCAGAAAAACCTGAGCGTCGATTAAATTCAAAAGAATTGATTGAAAAGCAAAAAAATTGGACAAGTCATTTTTCAAAAACACGACCTAGTCGATATAATTCTGATCCAAATAGATCCATTGTTCAAACATCAATACAAAATCAAAATTCAAAGAGACTGATTAGCGATGGTGGTGGTACAATAGATCCATCAAATGAATCTGATTATCAAGAAATTGAATTTAAGAAGCCATCGGAACCATGTCCAGCCATACGTTCTGCAAGTTTTTGTACGTCAAGACCATCACCGACAATGTCGCCGCCACCGCCATTACCACCAACGCGAAATTCATCAGCGATAAAGAAAGAGCGACCAGTGAGTTTTGTTGCAGTGAGTCCAACTGGATCGGAATCACCCGTCAGTCCTGAATATGCAACAGTCAACAAATCATTTGATACATCACCGACAATACCTGAATACGCAGTAGTTCAAAAAGGTGTAAATGCTAAAAATGCCATGAAGCAAATTATCAAATTAGATGAGACAATGCCTGAGTATGCAACTGTACAGAAACCTACAGGAAAAAAGATGACAATAGATGGATCAAAGTCAAATAGTCAAAGAGAAATCAAGACGATGGAGGCCACTGTGACATCCAAGGGCAATAATTCTAGTCCAAATATTCAACTGCCTGTGGCCAGCTCAATCGATCGAACGCGTGACTCACAATCTGATTATGAAGAAATTGTAGAATTGAAAAATGAATTGTTAGAGGTTGACGATTATGCGACATTATCAACGAGTCCTGTTCATGCACCACCAAAAACGTCAGAATGGCGCAATGTTTGGCTGGCAAAAAACGAAGAAATCCTCAAAAATGTATCGGAATTGAAAGCAATGAGCGATGATGAAATAATTGAACGGACAAGTTCAAGACCATATTGGGCAAAACCACATGTAGATGGTGAAACAGTAACACCATCGACAATTGGCGTTGATTCAAAACGTATTGATCCGATCGAGAGAGCAAGATCACCTGAAAATGAATTGAGACCACCGTCGGTATCAACAGACAGTGCATCATCGAGTATGAGCTCACCCAGTTCACCATCGAAAGATAGCAAAGAGGAAAAAGCAGAAAAGGAATTGCCAGAAAAACTTCAATATGGTAATTATTACGAATTCGAAAAAATTCTATTAAATATCGATTTCAATGAATAATTAATATGATGTGAATGAGTGAGTGAGTGAGTGATGTGATAAGATAAATGGCAATTAAATTTTACGAATGTATGAATGACGCCCACGTAAATGTTTCAATGGCAATGGACGGACTCTAAAAATACTACGTGTGATTTCGTTAGCGTCGCGCCTCTCCCACTGTGAGACTCTGAATTTGGAGCGTTGCCAAAATCGTAGAGTCGAGCGAAGGTAAAAGTAAAAATGTACGGATACCATCTCAGTGCACTCTCCCATCATCTCTCTTACCTCCTTCACCTCTTTCTGTTTGCACTCATTCGATATCTTCACTTTCCCCCACATAACAAGAAGCATCGCACAGACTACATCTACTGCCCTTTTCTGCACTCACCACATTCAACCGATACTCTCCTTTTCGCTCCACTCTCTCTCTCTCCTTTGCTCACTCATCCCATGAATCCTTTCTATCCGCCAGGGGAATTATTATTTATAGAAATTAGTATATACGTATGTACGTACGTATGTATGTATGTATGAATGTATGTATGCGGTCGTGATCATACAATCGCCGGCATTGGATCCAATGCTACTCTGTGTTTCCCCCGCGGTACGCTTTCACTATACGTTTAACGCACGTTCGCACATTGACCGTCAAAGGAATATATATATACATATATTGGTATTTGTTATCCACTATATTGACTATATTACACTTGAGTGAACATATTGTTGAAGGATCGCGTGCGATAATTGAGTGATGATAAAGAATACATTGAAATTTAAAGCAACACATTTTATTTAAAACCAGCCATAAATAGATATATAGATATATATTGAATTTCGCGTGATGTCAAATAGAGACGAGTGTTATACTATTTTTAACGGTGTTGTTCATTCTCTTGTACTCATCTTGCTATCCACCACAACATAAGTAATAATATTCACATGTCGACTTGGGTTATTTTAAAAGTATTTACAAATGGCTCTTTCATTATATTTAAAATTCATCTTAACCATCATTGTCACAAAATATATATCTAGGTGAATATATTTTGAGCACCATCATTTGACATTTGAATTGTATAACGTTGTCTACATTCGCCTCAAAACCTGATATATTCCAATTGCTATTTTTCCCCTCTTGATTAACATTGCCACGAGCTTGTGCCAATCTCGGTCCATTTCGATAGTAAAATTCATTCGTAACACACACACACACACACACATATACACACACACGGACACATTTCCCGTTGGCGATCATACTCTGGTGTTTGTCGATTTTATACGCATTAAAACGGAGCAATCAGATCATACCTATTCGCGTCCTCGCAGAAGTATGTGCCTTCGTCTCCTCTGCATTGACTGTCGAGGTACACTAAATTCTCATAATCATGTTACATCACCTAGATACAAATCAAAACATTAAAATTATTCTGTATCTATTGATTCTTTTTTCGTATTTTTCCTATTAGGTCGTAACAGCTATGATTTGGAGCCGGAGACCAATGATAAATCGAATACAAATAATGAGATGGCTGTGTGCGAAGCAGAAGAAGAGGAGGAAGTCGGCAATGCAGAGAAATTCGTTGAGACAGACGGGGCAACGGTTGTTCGACGATCCCATGTTCGCATGGACATGCCTGCGGCCGGTCTTGGACAACGACCACCATCTGTAATTAGTTCTGACGCAGAATTTCCTGCACTGGAGCACAAAGATATACCTGTACCATCGCCGTATGCCAAGCGAATTCAACAACAGCAGCAGCAGCAACATGAGGGTGGCAAGCCGCAAGCTCAATCAAAGTCGGAGGTTGTACTTGGAGTTCAAATAATCGCCGAACAGAAAGATAACCACATGTGCCAGGATGTTAAAATGATGAATAACTCGATGGAGGAGCAACCACGTAAAGCATCGTCCCGTGTTATGAATGTAAAAAATGCGTTGGAAAAAGAAAAGCAGATATTGAGCGATATACAGTGCCAAAAAACAGTTTCTAATGCAAAAAATGATCAAATCAAAGTGTCGATCAGGGAAAAACTCGCGAGAAATAAGGATGAAGTAATTGAAAAACGTTCGAGCTTTACTGAAGTCGAAAAATTGGCAAACCAATCGGCACTTGTGATCAATCAATTTACGAGTAATTTGGTTGAACGATATGACATTAAAGAGAAAGCAAATTCAAAAGCAAGCGATGTAACTGATAAAGTAGCGATAGGTGATAGCGAGCAAATTAAAACAACGTGGGAACTTGAAAAACAAAAAGCTGATCAATTAGCTGTACTGAGGTGTGGAGAAACTAATCTGCTAGATGTATCTCATATGGCTAGTAACACTAGTTTAATTGTCACACCGCAAATTAGTACTATCGACGATGCCGATCAAAGAGAATCGGAAAATAGTTTAATGGAAGACACAGATTCAAGCGATGCTAAAACAGTAACAAACTTTGATGGGTCACCCGATATAAGTCACGATCATACAAGTAGGAGATATGGAACCCCAAAAAGATCGAATATTCCACCGAGCACAATGACACCAGACACAATGACGGCGGATGAAGCTGAAAATCTTCTGAGTTCTAGTATTTTGGAGAAAAAAATTCGCCAAGGCTCCGCACTATTATCCGATGAAGAAGCACAAGAGATAGCGCGATTACTCTCGCCAGCAACTGTTGATGCCGTGGCAGGTGAATCAAAAGTTTCGGGAAAAGATAAACAACATGAAAGAGAAAAGGATAAAGAAAAAGAAAAGGAAGAGATTGATAACACACCAGATTGGCTTTCAGATGTACTTTCAGCGCCCGATACAAGTTTGATTAATAGCACTGCACAAGATTGCAGTCTTTCACAGCGATCACGAAGTGATTTGACAATAGATTCATTGACCGAGAGTCAAATTGGCTCAGTGACTGGTAGTGAAAGTGGATTATTAGGTTCTGTGAGTAGTTTAAATGATACAAATGAAACTAATGACGATACAGAAACCGACAATCGTGATGAATGTACACCGACACCGGGACGAATTATTTTAATTGAAAACGGAAAGCATTTCTTTGAAGATGGACATTTTTGGATGGAAGTCGAGGGTTTACCGGATTCTGATGATGACGAAGATTTGGGAAATTTTATACCGAAAAAGAGCGGTAAAGTTTGCTTTGATACACGACCAATGCGCATGTATTCGACACATTCTGTCAGTGAATACGATCGGCGCAATGAGGATGTTGATCCAGTTGCAGCCAGTGCTGAATATGAATTGGAAAAACGTGTTGAAAAAATGGAGGTAATTGCATTTCTAATTTATTATTATTATTATTATTATTATTTTCATTTATTTATTTTTTTTTTTTTCTATTGACATGAAACGAACATTGAAATACTCTATGATTCAATGTAAAAAGATCTCATGGATGTTAATATAAGAAATTATTCTCTTCAGGTTTTTCCAGTCGAATTAATGAAAGGGCCTGAGGGTCTGGGTTTAAGTATTATTGGAATGGGGGTCGGTGCTGACGCCGGTTTGGAAAAACTGGGAATTTTTGTCAAAACAATAACGGAAAAAGGAGCGGCGGCGCGCGAAGGCAGAATTCAAGTGAATGATCAAATCGTGGAAGTCGATGGAAAATCATTAGTGGGGGTGACGCAAGCATACGCTGCCAAAGTTTTACGAAATACTTCAGGTCTTGTTCGATTTGTTATTGGCCGAGAACGTGATCCGAAAAATTCTGAAGTTGCTATGCTCATTCGACAGAGTCTTCAAGCGGATTTGGAACGTGAACAGGCAAATAATATGACGAATAGGTAAATATTATTTCGGAACAGATCAACATTTTTTTTCTCAGTTAAACTTTCTATTCCCAATGATGGTTAATCCTTGCTCGCTAATTTACCATGACGACAACTTGGCCACCTCTGGAAGTGCCCGAGGTCTTCGGAGGTGCTGAGGGAATAATACGTACAATGAAAAGTCACCATCAAATTCACGAGTTCAATTGTCATGCCACTCTTGTTTTAAACATTTTCAGACGATTAAATTTCTCTGACACATCACCAGAAGGGCCACAGCGCAATGATTGTACTACCAATAGTACACCAGGACTTGGTGGCATTCCTGGATCACCAGCAATGTCATCGTGCTCTGAAGGCGAACCACCTCACAGTCCCATTGAAAATTATCATTCACCCAATCGTAGTCGATCGCCAATAATCAGTTCATCTGGTGTTCATCCATCTACAACTCAAAGTGATGTGGAAAGTCTCCGAGCACTTTTACAAGAGGTATTTTTAATTTTACCAACAATTTATTTGAATAGAATTTTCATTGTCAATTATTGTATTCACAATATTTTTAATGCAATTTTCATTTCTTGTGTGTGAAGTAGATGTGTGTGCTGTGTAATATATTATGTAGTAAATCATTAATTGTTGTTGTTGTTGTTACTGTCGAGAAGCATTATTCCACTATATACCATTCTACTTTCAATCACAGACTCTAGCAATTGTGATTTTGTCATTAGTAATTGTGGTGGTGCGTGGTCGGTGATTCCAAATTTATGTTGTTTTTTTTTTTTATTTTTCGTTTTGCTTATGCATTCGCGTGCGTTATTGGTTGCTTACAGAGTCAATATAAGCTCACAATTGCCGACGAAGAGATGAATAACCTGAAGGCAAAGGTAATATTTTTTTATATGTTATCCCTATGTAGAATTATTTATTAGACATACAACTGCATGAAATTAATTGTTATCTCAATTTCACATTACATTTCACAATATCATTAATTAATTATCAATTATATTCAAATTCATAGTGTATATTTAACAATTATACAGCTTGTCGAGTTGGAGAATAATGGCGCTGGCAGTGAAGAGTATGCAGCTAAACTTCGAGAATCAAGACTGCGATTGCATGAGTCGGAACGAGCGCTCACTGCGACAAAGCAAGAACTCTCAACAACCCGAGAAATGTTGTCACAGTCCACGACACAGACATCAACATTGCAGCAAAAATATGCAAGAGCACGACGGGTTGCACGTGAATTACGAACAGATATCGCAGCGCGTGATGAATTTTATCAACAATTACTCCAAGAAAAAGATACCGAATACAATGCACTCGTTAAAACATTAAAAGATCGCGTAAATAATTCATTATTCTATCAACATAGAAACACATTAAATCTGAATGTTATTATTAATTGAAAATATTTTTTTGTCATTCAGGTAATCAAATTGGAGCTTGAATTAACGGAAACCCATACGAGATTTGGTTTACCTGTTCGATTACCGTATGATGGCTCAGCAAAAGGTATCGTGACACCTCAATTATCGAGACGACAGTTACCACCACCACCATCATCTGCCAGTTGTCAATTATCCGATACAGAAACATCAGATCTCAGTAGTCCCGATGATGGTGATAAGACAGCAACAGTAGAGAGAAAGTTGCCATTACCAATGCCAATAAAAGAGGAATTGGATCGTGCAGTGCCAGCCCATCGACTGTTAGATAATTCAGCGGGCAAAAGTAAAGCTGAACTGGCGAGCCGAGGTGGACTGGCCAATCGGCAATTGCCAAAACGTTCGGGTGGTTTGAGTAATAGCAGTTCAGACTATGGTTTAGATGAAAGTGGCGATAACACTGACACTGAAGATTCGTCAAAAATAGGCGGTACATCTCATGATACAAGCATTAGATCCACTAGTGAATCAATGAAACATTCAAATTTAAGCTCATATTCGAGCAGTTCATCAATAAGTTCGCAAAAGAGTAAACAGTATTTCGAGTCAACACACTCGACAACCATACGTCAACATAGTACTATAAGTTCGCAAGTTAGAGCAATGACTGAACAGAGTTGGTCAGCGTCGCAAAAGGGATTGACCGGTCATCCACCGTCATTGGCGGAGCAATTAAAAAAAGTATTGGCAGAGCGGGAGCGACGCTTGGGTGGTACTGACATGTCTTCATCGCGCGAAAATTCGGGTGATTTTACAGATTTAAATAATGCACACGGTAATGATCCAACTGTGGTTGGTCATCATCTGATTGAAGAAATTAGACAAGCGGTGAGTGAAGCAAGTCAACGGGTTAAAATAGCATCCGTACCTGTACCAGCAATGAGCAATGTTAATGCACCATGGCATCATCAAGGTGGTTCACCGTCAAGTTTATCGTCCGGTGGATCTGTCAGTCCAACGGCTGTTGATCCTTGTCCGTCCAAAATTGGTAGTTTAGATTCAGCTGAAGTTTGGATGCCGCCCAACGCCGGCGAATTTGGATTGGATAAGAAATCAATTTTTTGGCAAACTGCATCAATTACTGACTGGACTAAAGAGCAAGTAAGTAGTTGATAATTCTAGTATTGTAATACGGTATATTGTTTTAAGCGTTTGAAGTTACAATATTCACTAATGTCATTTTCTTTTACTTGTTTCTGTCTATTGGGTAGGTTTGTCAATGGTTGACGGGCATCGGGTTAGAGAGATTCACTTCACGTTTCATTGACAATGGAATCAATGGCAATAGTCTGTTACGGTTGGAGTCACGTGATTTCAAAACTTTGGGCATTTTGGGCGATGAGAAAGCTCATTTGAAGCGAAAATTGAAAGAATTACGTGCGCAAGTTGATCGTGAACGGAAAGAGCGCAAAGAAATTGAACGAATGCGAAGAAAAGCTGAAAAGGCCGCACGCAAAAAATAGATATTGTCTTATGACTCTTAAATATCAAGTGCGCAATAATGTTTGTGTATTTATTTATTATTATTTTGTTTTTCTGATGTTTTTTCGTGTTTTAATGTGAATTTTTGTGCTACTCGTAGTGGTACCTTCACACGAGCTTTCCGGCATAAAGCAAAACCATTTTTTTTTATTTATTTATTTTTTTTATTTGTTTTTTTTTTTTTTTTTAATACGTTTAGGGTACCGGCAGCTAGCTTGTAAAGCTTGCCGAGAGCTCGTTCTTTTTTTTCCTCAGATGTAGTCTATGCATGAACTTCTGTTTCTTATTTCTCAATTTTCCATTGACATAAATGTTGTTACATTAGTATTTTTCTATTCTCGTTATCAAAACGTCATCGATTAAAATCGTAGCTCATTTCATTTTCTTATGTTACGGTTCGTTTTTTCAATCGAATGAACTATCAGTTATTTCCATGATCGAAATTATATTTATGTTTTCGGAAATGTGTGCATGTATGTCAGTTGCACGATGGAAAAACAAAAAGAATTGAATAATAATGAAATGAGACTTATGAAGTGGAAGAATAAAAGTTTTATGTAATTAAATTCGAGCTCGATGTTGTGCAAGAAACAAAAATCAGAAAAAGGAAAAATTTACAAGTATTCCTCTACATGTTTATACATCGGATAAGTTTATTTATTCTTGACGAGGTTCTCAATTGTTATTGGTGTCAATTCATTACTCTTGCTAATATTAGAGTTCTCCGAACAATTTTTTAAATGTTGATAGAAAAAAAAATTGCCAAGAAGAATAATCATGTGTATTCTTTCATCCAATTTTTGTTCTTGTTTGTATCACTGTATATCTTTATAAACATTATCAACGAAAACAAATAATAATAATAATAATAATAATAGTAATAATAATGCTAATAATAATAATATAAATCAAACCTCTCCTGAGGGGACACAGAGTGTCGATATAGTCGCTAGTTTAGGATATACTAATTCAGAGCATGTGAATGAAGTATGAATCGAGAAACTCCTCTGCATTATTTATTGATAATTTTGCTCAAATGAATCCTCCATATCATAAAACGAACAAGCAAAAGAAAGAACAAACAACAATAATTGAAAAAGCATTGATGTAATATTGCTGTATATTTTTAATCTTTATCTTCTTCCTTTTCAATAATAGTCATGAGCGTCACTTTTTTGTTTTTTTATTATATTTTTGCGAAGTGCACATATACATCAATCCACAATTCCTATTTTCACAACATTCCGCAATTAATCAATGTAAAAGCAGACGTATATATTAATATCATTATTTTGATCGAACACAACACTTGTTTGTTGTATTTCTTTGGTTGGGCAGTAAATTATATACTACCTATAATGGATCAATTCCTGTACACAATGCGAAATAAACATTTGAAAAAGAAAAAAAATATAAACGCAACAAAAACAACGTAAATTGATAACCAAGTTGCGATCCGCAAAGTGAATCGTATCAATTAGTATCATAACCACTTGGTTTTACCAATTACAATATTTATGATAGCTGTAAGTGTAAGTACTAATTTCTGACATGTTGCTGCGGTTATCCAAAATTATCTGCGAAATGAAAGCACAAATACATACAAATTTGGAATATGTGAAGCACAATTATTTAATTGATGGATAATCGAAATGCCTCAACAATCGGGCGATATTATGTACATATATACATATGAATATATATATTTGAATATCTATTTAGCAATCATTTTTTGTTTGAACGTCATAATGGGAATAAAATAAATATTAAGTATTAATATAATATTGTCATAAACTGCGATCGAGGGTGGCGAAAAAAAAAAGCCAACCATATTATAGTGTCATAAATAGATAACTCGTACGCTGAAGCGTTCGACGGTTTAGTCTGATGACACGAGTAGTTATCAAGCAAGTCCTCCATTTTATATATATATAACTATATATCTAAATATAAAATACAAAAAGGAAGAATCAAAGAAGATAAAGATTGATATAATTTTCTGTCTGATTCAAGATTTTACAATATAATTACAAGATATTGCTGGGCACACTTGTTGCGCATGAATTTTTTAAAATGTTTTCAATAATCGAATACTTCTGTGTCCTTTTACAATGGGGCAATTATACAAGACCCCACATAATAATGAATGAGAGAATCAACTGATTTGTACAATTGATAAGATTTTTTTGTAGATTTGTGTATGTAATTCAACTCGAACGAATAAATAATTGGATATTCGTACGAGAGACTCATGCGTCTGTCTAAGACAGCATTGGAGTGACTTTTAATTGTGATGAAAACCAATAAACTTAAAATGACATCCTGAAGCATATAGTAAATTCAATTGTAATACCTATTCATATTATTCGTACATTAATATATAATCATTATTATTATTATTGTTAATAATCTATACGATACAATCTTATAAGAGAGATTGCATAATGATTTTTCCAATTTAATTTAAATAATATCATGAAAAATTTATAATGGAGCATCGGTGGTTCAATGGTAGAATGCTCGCCTGCCACGCGGGCGATCCGAGTTCGATTCTCGGCCGATGCATTTGTTTTTTCTTATCATTATTTTTTATAATAGTAAAAAATATAAAAATTATTAAATTTAAATATACAAATTGAGCGCACGGTAATTTTCATAATTTTCTTTTGAATTATACTATTAGACGCTATGCACATACCTACACTTCGCTGAATATAATCTGCAATGATGTACATACGTGTGAATTGACACATATATAAGTACAGATAGTATTGTTTGATCGATAACTTCATAGAAGTGAAGTAGTGAGATTGAAAAGTAATTTTACGTACATATAACATCCATCAACATTTGCACGCAATTGAAAATGCCAATTATTTTCGTAACCAATTATACGTGGCGACAAACCGCTGAAAAAATTACAATTACAATGCCAATAACAGGAAACCCAACGAAAATTAATATTTTCGCTACTGATAATTACGTAAAGGTACGTAATAACCCTAAAAATAAAAAATATATCTGGAATAAGTATGTGCTGTTTTATTGATTACACGGGATTTCCAGGCTAGCTATCCACCATTTATTTTGGAATTGTTTCTACTTGGACACATTGTCGAAGAGGAGAGTGAATGTACATTGGGCGAATCATCGGCGATTTTTACATTGAAAAAAGCGGAAGTGGGTAGAGAATGGTTTACATTGGTTCATGAGAGTCTGACTAAAGAAGAAAAACGTGAATATCGGAGTAAAGCCATTGAGCAAGCTCAATTATTGGCCGAGAAGAAAGTAAAAGAGAAGAGCGGTAAAGTATTGTCATAAAGTAGTGTAAAAACAATGTGTCGTCAACTGAAGCCTTGTTGGTTTATTTATCGTCCATGAGGTTCATTGATACTTAGAAAAACAACGGAGACTGCAGAGCCTGGCAGTGAGGAAACAAATTGAATTGGATAGTGCGACATTTAATAAAATTGAAGAAATTCGTGATGGTCATAGACGAGAAGCTATGACAGACTTTGAAAATTGGCGAATGCACGCAGAAAGCCCTATGTTTCCTCATACTCAAGCAACAATGCAATCAAACAGAAAAGCATACAAGTAAATAAATATTATTTTTTTGCGAGTATACTTTAATTAGAAAAATGTTTTATGATTTGCCATTTTTTCAAGAGCACCACTTAAATGGTTTCACATTGACACAAGTCACGATGTTGAATTAAGTGGCAACACTGACACACTGGATCATGTAGGAGATGTGAAAAATTCCATTTCTCCAGCTCAAAATGAAATTGAACTTGCAAATATTAGTTGCATGAATGAATGGAAGGATACGGAAAATTCATTAACTCCTAGTATGTTGTGAAATAATTTTATATAATGAAAATATCATAAATATTTAAAAGATGTTTAGTAATAAAATTGATTGTCAGAAATATGTAGAAATAGTTGCATGGCATCATTGCAATTAGAAACACATTCAAGTGCAACGAAAGTTAATAATACTGACGAAAAAATTCACCATCTGACTCAGCGTGAGAAAGAGAAAAACAGTTGTCGTGGTAGAGAACTCATTGATAAAATATTGAAGGGTAAATACCATATGTGCAAGCGTAGTATTTTCGAGGACACGGACAGTAGCACCCCAATGCCTAGACAAAACGGCACAATTAATGTTAACTTTTCCCAACGTATTTTCCCAACGCCAGCAAGAGAAAGTCATCACTTGGAAGAGCAAGAGGTGACGGGAACATGAAAATAGAAAGAATAAATATATCGACAATACAAAATGTAACCGGAGAAAATGTAAAATTATTACTTTTTTTGCTGCAGTGGCTCGAGAAGCAAATTCAAGCACGACGAAAGTGCGGCTTTGCCTCTGAAGATTTGAGAGCAGAAGAGCAAGATCCACAGTGGCTCAAAGATAAGGGCAAGTAAGTTTTATTTCATTTCATTTCATTCTTATTTCTTCTCTATTCCATATAAATAAATCAAAATGAATACAAATGATATCCGATACGTTACACAATAATACAATTCACTCTTAATTACTAATGTCATAATTATATTGCTTATTCCACATATGTATATATATGCGTGTGTGTGTGTGTGTGTGTGTGTGTGTGTGTGTTGTTATTCTCCGCAGTGAATTTTTCAAGGCCGGCAACTATATGGCAGCTATCAGTGCATACACTCATGGTATCAAGTTGAGTGATAAGATGGCATGTCTCTATGCCAATAGATCAGCAGCACAATATGCACTTGGCAATTACCACAGATGTGCCGAGGATTGCTCTATGGTATTCACTTATATTTTCTTCATTTTTAACAATGATCACTTCCACTCGTATAAATGCAAAAAATAAAAAAACAATTTTCATATAAATATATATATATATATATATGGGTGTGTAAACAATAGGCGCTTGAACTAATGGTACCGAAATGCGATGGTAATCGTGAATCACGGGCACGCTGTCACGCTAGACTAGGTGCAGCACTGTGTAACTTGTCAGTACCTCAACACGGAATAGCAGAATTGAAGGTGGCTCTTGAATTGGCACCTCACAACCACACCATCAAGCGTGACTTAAATGAAGCAATGAAATTCATCGAAATGTCAAATTAAATAACATTCCGACCTGCGCGTACACTATAATCGCACATATTTAATAGGATATTATGAATGATTGATAGATAAATGATTATTCATCACGATTGATACATTTACACTTTGTGTGCTCCACTACGTGAATTATTTCGTGATGTCGATCACGCTGATGATCCCATCGATGTTGTACTAAAAATACCAAGCTGATATTTCTTGTCTCAATTGGACGGCATATTTCACGTTCCTGTGAGCAACATCCAGCGCCAGCACAGCGTGCAAGCACCGTTGATGCTGGATAAAAAATTTCATCGGCACTTGGACCTACGGAAAGAAGTTCCTCCACGGGAATGGCGCGTGGTTGTGGCAATAAACACTTGAATTCATGCACCAATTGAACGTGATTCAAATAACTGCTGTCTCTATTAATAGAAAAAAAAGCATTCATCATTAACTTATTTAACGATCATTGTAATCAATAGTGAGTGTTTATTCAAAATATTTTATGTGAATGACTGACAAGAAAATAGTAGAAAAATCGTCAACGTGTCTTACTTGTGATGATGAAATTTTCCAAAGCAACTGCAGTTCACAATTATAAGTAGAAGTACAATGACATATTGATAGTCCATGACTATGAATTTTATGTTTAATTGTTTGACAATTAAGTATAATTAATTATTAATTGCACAAAATTTAATGACAAATTCTTTTTCCTATTCTTTCTCGATATTTTCATTCACAATACATGTGAAAATTAAATATATTTGTGACAATACTCGTGCCACAATGGACAACCGTCCGATTGAACGAGTCGAGTTGTTCTGAATTGTGAGAGATGACGCCGATGAGAGACAAGTGAAAAATACATAAAACTCTATTTTGCGAATCGTCAACTGAAACTAACGAGAATGCTGACGGGCATTCACTCTTATTCATTTTTTCTCATATTTGTCTCCGATTCATGTGCAATATCTCTGCGTGTATATATGCATATAACACTATATATGCATATATATATATATATATATATTCACACATCCAAAACATGTACGATCGTTTATCAGAATAACTCGAGTAGTTAGAAGTCATTGTCACTCTCTCTCTCTTTCTCTCTCAAACACACACATACACACACATAGCACCCTCTCATATTGCTCTCGTTTGTCGCTCTTTTGACGTTCCCGACCAGCTCCCACTTCAATCCTTCACAATTTCTTTCTCCTTCATTCCAATTGTTACCGCTGCTGCTTTTTCTACTGCCACACTGATGAAGATGATGGCTAAACACCAACTCTACAGTATACCCAACAGATGGATACTCAATCGTTTCTTCGAATTTCCACCCGATAATAACTATGATTATCATGGGTCCTTCGTATATTATATGAAAAAATTATTGTGGAGAATTGCGTGCATTTGTTGTTGCCACCATCATTTGGATTTATCCCAATTGTTTATTGTAACCAACTTTTAACTTTCTTGAATAAATGATATTTGAAAGTATTAAACAACAATATAACGTCAAATTAAAATTGAGTATGACTCATGAAGTGAATTGTATCATGTCGTCATTGAGTCTGCCTATAGTGCATATTGCATTTTCCCACAAGCAATATCGACGTCATTGCCGACTTTATCACCTATCGTTATAAAGTCCCTTTCGAATTTTTGTGTGAATTTTTGTTTGCCAGCGATTTAACAGTACACCCCACAATGCGCGTCATACGGGAGAGATTCGTACAGTGACGTCATTCGATTGGGCAAAGGAACATTGGTATTGGGTGACTGGACCTAAATGTGTTTGGTATATATATAAGGTCTCATCGTATTACGGCATCCGGTATTTAATGAGATGACTATCGTGCTTTGGCCAAAATTACATGGGCCAATTCCCGCACCATGAAAATTACTGAATCTCTCAATTTTTTTTTCACCCTTTCGAACATCCATCATTTTATGACATTACCATTTGTAAATGACTAATTGCCCAAATCAATCTTAACATCGTATATAACATCAACAGATATTCCAGTTACTTGAATAATACATAAAAATTTATGCCACACGTTTACAAACAAGACTCTTAATTGTCGTGTACGTGTGCATTTGCATAAATCATGTAAATGATACAATAACATTACGGACGTCATGCGAAGTAGGAAAATGAAAAGAAATAACATTAGTGTTTATTATAGCGCAAATTATGAATTTGAGGTAGGTGTTGGAGTAGATTATACAACTTATCTTGTGATAAAACGACTTGGGATTACCGAGAAACTGCGAAGAATTGCATAAGAATCATCTGTCATTATCCTTCTTCCTCTCTGGAGTTCCGCAGTGCAAATTAAAAATACAATAATAAACAGAAAGAATACCATACGATTTATAATAGAACATTGTGACGCAGTGGATTACATACAATTGCAAAATTCAAGTGAATGAGTCACTTGATGATAATATATAATGCGATATAGCTTCCGGAGATCGTCGTAATAACGATATTATTATTAAAGATAAATTCTACGGACGCAAACGTAATTTCTGGCCATTTTACAAATATCTTTATTCTTATACTAAATAGTATATATGTAGCAAATGAACACAACTGATTGTGGGAGAAAAATGAAATGTGAATTGGGTAAATTTATAATGGAAAATATTTGTGGATAAAGTAATCAAGATATAAAATGATATTGGGTTCAATGGCACCATGGGCAATAGTTCTTTGTGAATACAACTCCGGGAATTCCCAATGACGCGTAACACATGACGAAGGTCCAGTATGCATCCTTTCATCCCGCCTCTCCATTTATTATTTATCTTTTTTTCACTCTCTATTTTCACCAATATGTCTTGAATGGATACGTCCTCCATAAAAATAGATGCATTTTATATTATAATGAACTCAAGGACAAATAAAAATCTATGCCTCTCAACGATCCACATTTTTAGTCGTATAGAGTGCAATGGATAAACCGGTTTAACGTCACACTCAAATCACTGGATGAAACTCAAAAATGCACAGTTCAATCCTCCTTATACGGTATTCCGAATAACATTATAGAGAAAAAAAATCACATAAGTATGAATAAATGTCATGATATAGACATGGAAAATATAATATAACCATAATATCAATCTGAGATTCATATTAGTTTGCTATCGATTTTTATGCATAAACCAATACGTCAACGGGACAGTGGGTTTGTGTGGATATGTGTTTGTATATGTGTGTGTGTGTGTGTGTCTGTCTGTCCTGTGAAGTAGAGAAGGACATTTTTATAATATGCCTTCCTTGCACAGTAAGGATGTGGTGTATGAGATATAGAAACGTCGAGCAATCATGGTACGTACGCACGATCAAGACGCACGAGCCATAAAGAGGGGCGCGCTTTGATATGTCCCCGCAACACAATATAAATACTCGACGGCTACCTACGAGGAAGCATTCAGTAAGCTCTACAGCTTTGTCACAGTACAATATTCCCAAACATATTTCTATATAATAAATGTACTGGACTACCATTGGGTTTTGTGTATAAAAATAATACGTCGTTTCAGTTCGCGAATAAACTAAATTTCATAGAGCAATAACACTATCAAGATGAATACTACGAAAACAATCATGTGGACACGTGTTACGTCGCTTTTTCACTTATTGGCACTGATTATTATCACGTGTAATCACACACCAATTGTGTCGTCTGCTCTAACACAAAGGCATTTGTCGATAGATTTTCCATCACTAAATCGTTCGTTAAAATTCAAGTGTGAAAAGCCGCAGCAACGTTCTTACAATTTAGTCGATCTCATGATTTATCAAGGCTATTCAGTACGCGATGAGCGGCCATATCAACCCTCATACATTGTTGTTCATCGATGCGATAGCCACGCTGGTTGCTGCAATTATGAAAATAAAATATGTATGCCTGACAAAAAAACCATTTATTATGAAGAGCTGGAATTTGAATTTCTTGTTCTTGATTCGCATAATGAGTCAATGACGAAGAGGAAAACAATCAGCATTGAGCAACATCGAAAATGCAGGTGTTCTTACGCCGGTCATGCGGCGCGTGAAGATTTTGAAAAGAACAGGCCCACCATCACATTTGTTTAATCATAAGAACCGAGAGATATTTATTACATTGTTGATAAGTAGTTCATCATGGCTGTGAAAATTAATTTTAGACTCAATTTACTTGGACATGTGAAAGAATATCAGTCTTCGACTCAATCTATTATAATTCAAATATACCATGTACGTATGACTCTTAAGATAATGTAAAGATGTTAGTGTGTGCCTTTATATATTTGACTGAGTGCAGAAAAAAAAAATAAAAATAAAAATAAATCGCTTCCAAGTGACAAAGCACACGCAATGATGCTGGAAAAAAAAAAAAAAAAAAAAA
>CAJUYH010001262.1:29144-79913 GCA_910591685.1 Galerucella tenella | reverse complement strand
AAAAAAAAAAAAAAACATTTATAGAGTGTCTATATTGCCGGGTGCGAACGAGTGACGAGACAAGAACAGCATCAAACAGAATGTTGGCAATGAGCCCGCGCAAATAGTTGACGCCCTCGCATTTTATTGTCATACGGCGCCGGAACTCAGAGAAATCATAATTTGTTCTAGACACGCTTTGACACCTGTGCGTGTATATGTTTTTATAGTGCGGCCATAATTCTCTACAGCATAAAATTATATGATTGGTCACCAAATTATTTGCACTTCTCTAAATGATATTGTGATATTAGACCAAGTTGATAATAAATACGTGTTATTAAGTGCACGATATTTTATTTTCCATCTGTTGTTTACGTGGGCAAGTGATAAATGCATTTTCATGTATCAAATGTGATGACTAATTCGTTAGTTACCTCACTCTGCGGAAATATTACTTAACATTTTACTATTAAAATAATTATAAACCCAATTTTATATGACTCATCAACATCATACTTTATCATCGTAATTTATTTCCATATATTCGTTATATTTTATTCAATGAAACAGCAAATAATAATGTAAAATTAATGTGAATATTTCCAATAATAAAAACTCTATTACCGTATATACATATTTATTCGTTTGACAACTTTACAACTTCAAATTAATGTCCAAGCGTTATCATTCATCATTCTTATAACAACAGATATAGCTAATAGAATGAAATAAAAAAAATATATATAAAAAAAAAGGATGGGTGACCAAATAAAGCCTTGCTGCTGCACAGCTAATTGAATTTAAATTGCAATATGAACGATATATACTGAAAACCATTCTGTTCTTCAAAACCAAAAAATGGAATGACTTCACCGGTGTCATTTCAAATGACTATCCATGCAATTGTCAACTCGTTTTCATTCAAATCTACATCTGCCATTGAACTTGATAATAATACTTATATGTATATGTAAATTGTTGTGAATAGTTGTTAAATTTGCTTTTTCCAATAATAATCTAATGAAAACGTAAAAATTGAAAAATAAAATGAAAATATAAATGTACGCATGGAACAGTCCACGAGAGCACACAATAGAAAACGTATAAAATAAATTTATCGAGAATGTTCGTTGAGCATCAATTAATAAATTTCAACAGCGATACTATTCCGTGACTTTACATACGTTGACTTAATACCTCGGATAACCACCATATTTGCTTGGTCGCATCCCTCGTCTACTTCGCGCGCTGCGTCCACGTGCACTCTCATTATTCACCCCACGTATATTTGGATGTCCACGTGTTGGTGATTGACCTGTGAAATAAATTTCATGTCACCATTTTATACAACAAGCCAGAATGCAACTATTCATCTAATAAATCATTAAATTACCCCGGACTCCTTGACTATCCCATATAATAGGAGTTGGTCGAACTCCACGACCAGAAGCACGAAATTGTGTCCTTGATGATCGTCTAGGTGCAGCACCACGTGCTCCCGTCGGTGCAGAGCCTGTTGGTGCGCCTGATGCCGCAGTTGCGGCCGCTGCCATCGTTCTTTGACGAGTAATTATTGAGGGAGTTGCTTCAGCTTCACGTCCTTCCTCCTCACCGTCCTCCTCATCGACACCAGCATTCACTGAATCATCATCAGCAGCACCACCACCACCACCACCACCATCGGTGGCCGATATCGCAACTTCCACAGTTTGTTGATCGCTTTCAGAGCTTACACCGTCATTTGTATTTGGCGTACTGGATCCCGGCACGGCCTCCATCTGCTCACTCTCCTGATCGCCGGTAATACAAATACTAGGAACAACTGTCACCTCGGCAGTTTCATCGCTCGCTGATCGAACAGTTGGTGCTGTGCCAGATACTGGCGTTTCATGTTCCTCGGCGGGTCCACCGCTCGTTGAAGGCGGTAATTCTGCAGCTGGTGACACCTGAAGTGGCGTTGTAGGTACACTACGTCCAGTACCACCGTCTTCCAACTGTGTCAAGTCCATTCTTGTATCATCCATGCCTTCTTGTGCTACTTGTGCAACGCCCGAGCAGGATGCGCCGAAAATTGTTCGAATTGTTGGTCCTGCCGCGGTTGGCAATGATGGTGTAGACGAAGGTGCAGAGTCACCAAAGGTGAAACGACCTTGAGGTACTTGGGGTGAACTCACGGCCTCACCAAAACCATCTCCACGACGCGGAACAAAGAGTGTGGGTGTACTGGGAACAATGCTGTCGTCACCACCGTCTTCATAGCCCTGTTGAGGTAGCAAAAAATGTTGCTGTTGACGGGGCATCGGTGCAATTCCTCGTGAAGAACGTGTAACAAAGGCAGGCGGCTCACCAGTCGGCCCGGCGCTGCTGATAGTCTCCGATTGCTGTTGCGGTGGTTGACTAGCTGGAGTTGTTGGTTGTGCTTGTCTTGGCACTTCAACATTACGTGAATCCTCTTCCATAATTATTTCTACCTCATTATTATCACCTTCAACTTCAACCTCAACTCCATATGGAATTTCCTCCTCTTCCTCTTCATCGTCCTCGTCCTCCTCATCTTCCATCTCTTCATACGGATCATTATCAAATTCCTCCTCTTCTTGCGTTTGATGATGCCCACCACCTTCACCTTCATCGCAATCCACCACTACAATGCATCCTTCCTCACCCTCTTCATCTTGGTCACGTTGACTTGAAGTTGGTACTTGATATTCAACATCTGATCCGCTTGTCGTTGCAGTTGACGGCAACTCTTGCGTACGAATTCTCTTCGATTTTGGACTTAATATTTGTTCCGTGCGACTGTGTTCTGTTCCTTCAACTACACCTGAGCCAGAGGCCGGTGATTCTACACCCCGTGGACGTTTATGACCAGATGAGGCTTGTGAAGTACTCACAGATTGCGTTGAACTGCTCGCAATTGTTTGCTGCTGATCGCTAGCCGTTGTCGGCTGTGGCTGTTGCTGCTGATGTTGTTCAACACGTGGGCTAACTAATGCAACAGTTAGCGATTGCTGCTGTTGCTGCTGTGGCTGCTGCTGCTGTTGCTGCTGCTGCTGTTGTTGTTGTTGTTGTTGTTGTTGTTGTTGTTGTTGTTGATCCGGTGATTGTTGCTGCTGTGGTTGTGACTGGGGCTGTTGTACTTGGCATGGTTGTTGCTGCTGTTGCTGGGCTTGCTGCTGGATTTGTTGACCATTCTCCACATTTTCCGGCTCCTCGCGTTGTGTCGACTCTGCAGATTCACTCAGCTGTGGTTGAACGGCCAGTTGTCGCAAATTTGACGGTCCAGTTTGAGTTACAGAGCTACTAGTACTTGCCGGTTGATAATCAGTATGACTACTGGTAGGTGAACTTGTCTCTGTGGTATGAACAACTTGTTGTTGTTGTTGTTGCTGCTGCTGTTGCTGTGGAGCAACGAGAACCGGATTGCTTGCAGTTGTTGGCAATACTGCAGCGGTGCGTGATTGTACAACAACACTCATTGGTCGAATACTGGCCAGGGGAGTTTCGGCGCGCGCTGACATCGGTTTTATATTTGCTGTTGGTGGCTCAGTTGGATTAACACCACCCATATTGGCAGCTATTTGCCGCTGCAACTGATTCACTCTCTGAAGAAGTGTTTCTTTTTCGGCGACCACCTCAATTTTCTCATGTTCCAATCGCGAAATTCGTCCTTCCAATTGTGATTTTAATGCTGTTATCCTTGCATCATGTTCCGTTGGCTCTGCATCAGTGTTACCTGACTCCACTTTCATTTTCAATTCTGTCAATTCACGTTCGCATTTACTTTTTGACTCTGACAAAGTCATAATTTTAGTTCGTGCACTTTTGAGTAACTGCTTTGTACGCTCCTCTCTTTCTGTACAAATTTTGTGTATATTTTCAATTTCAGATTTCACAGTGTCAGCCTCGGTTTGAACACAGGCAATTTGTTGCGTCAATTCTTCCACCTTTGCAGCTAACTCTTCATTGGATTGACGTAACTCTTGGCGCCCCTCTTCACGTAATTGATTTTCACGTTCTGGTAAAATTTGAATATCCACCATGCTTGCCGTTGCCTGATTTTCGTCCGCTTTAGTCTTCTCCTCCTCCATTGTTTTTGCAAGTTCCTCATATTGTGTCTTGTATTTTTTGGCAATTTTGCGAATTTGTATTTCTTTATTTTTAACGTCATTCAATACGGCTTCTTTCTCGCCCAGTTCCTTTTTCAAACTCGCTAAATCCTTCGCCTTTGATAATGACTCCGTTAATGTTTCATTCAAATCTTGAGTCAGCTTCCGAATTTCCTCTGAAGTTTTCGCTGCATTCTCATTCTGAGTTTGTAACTGCCGCTGCATCTGTGTTAATTGCTCTTCCAATCGTGTTTTATCCACCTTCAAAGCGTTCAATTCTTCTATACGTTTTGCAAACGTCTCTCGCTCAGATGTCAACAATTTACTGAGATTTTCACGCTCAGTTTGGAGACGTCGCCAATCCTCTGGACTCGCTTTATTGGCACGTTCCACCAGAGCATTCGCGCGTTGTCTCCAGCGGGTTGCTTCGCCTTTCAATCCAGTATTCTCCTGATTTAATGCTTCATTTTTCGCCAATGTATCACGAACTTTTTCACGTAAAGGAACAACCTCTTCACCAAGTGCAGAAACTTTTGTTCCAAGTTCAGTGACTTTTGCCAATAGTGCATCTCTCTCTTCGCGAAGTATTCTATTTGAATCGGTAATGGCATTAAGTGTCCCAACTTTTCTCAATAATTCCGTGTGCTTTGTCGTCGTTACAACATTAATTTCGGACTCTTCTCTGTGTGTATTGAGCGATGTTTCGGTCTCCTTCAAACGCTTTTCAGCCACTTCAGCCTGTGATTTTAATCTCAAATTTTCTGCACGTAAAACATCCAATTTTGTTACTGCAAGATCTTTTTCACGTCGGAGATATTTCATAACTCGTAATAATTGTTCCGCTGATTTTGAATCTTCGTCAGAACCGGTGAGGCTACGATTCATCGAGTCGATACTTGTATCCATTGATTCTTGACCGCCAATTGATGAACGACTGCTTTGCATAATTGCTGTACGATCACTCAATTCCTGAACTTGATTGTGCAACAATGCATTCTGTGCGTCAAGATCTTCCAAACGCTTTTGCATTTCTTCTATGTCATGATGCAATTGTTTTTCACGCTCTTGCCACAGTTTTCTCTCACACACGAGAGACTCAACAGCGTTATTCTTCATTTCAGTTAATTTATCAACTTTCGCTGCCACCATTTCATTATCAACTCTCAATTTAGACAGTATTTGAAGATCACTCGAGTGCAAAACCATTTCACGTGCGTACTTCTCTTCAGCTTCTTTAGCCACTTGCGATGCACTTTGAAGATCACTCTTCATTAATTCAAGTTCACCCTTCACCTCATCAAGTTCTTCAAGTTTTGCTTCGGCCACTGCGAGTTTTTCTTTCAATTCCGAATCCGTAAGCTGTTGGCCGTTTTGTGCTTGCGCTAATTCACCCTCCAATGTTTTAATTCTCTTATCTAATTTTGCCTCTGCATTACGCCATCTCTCTAATGATGCCTCCAGCTCACGTTTTTGTTTCTCATACTGAACTGTCACTTCCTTCAACTGCGTCTCCGTACTATCGGCAATATCACTGTATTGTTGATTTTGTTGCCGCGCCGTTTTCAATTGCTCCGTCAATGATCTAATTTCTGCATTGGCACTAGCTAATTGCAGCTCCAATTCTTGCAATCTTTTAGCCAAATTTTCATCACCAGTGATGGGTTTTGATCGTGATTGTGCAAGTGTTTCACGCAATTTAGCCTCCAATTCATCACAACGACTTTCAGCTGCGGTTTGAGCTGCATGACATCCCTCCAATTCAACGCGTTGATGTTCACTCTGACTCTGCTCCTCACTGAGACGTTCTTGGGCGGTAGAAAGTTGCCGTTCCAAATGAGACGTTAATTCTCTAAAACGGTCTTGTTCCTCTTGAAGACGTCGACGCAACGCTGCGCATTCACGAATGGCATCATCCAATCTCATTTCAGCTCGTAATTGACCCTCAGCTTGAGCACGTTCTAAACTCGCTTTAATCGACTCAACATCGGCTTTCAATAGCGCATTTGTTTGTCGCTCACGATGCAACATTTCCCGTTCTTTCAACAATCGTCCCTCAGAGTCGCGCAACAATTGTCGCTCTTGTCGCAAATTCTCCAATTGAACTTCAGCACGTGACAGTTGCGACTGTGATGATAATGCTTCATCTTTCAATAGCATAATACTCTGTTCATGCTTCCCAATTGTTGTACTGTAATTGTTACAACGGTCCTCAAGTGTTTTAATTTGTGATTTATATGTAGTGACGTTGGTTTGTAAAAGGCTGAATCGTTCTTGCGCAGAATCGAGCTGTGCTTTTAAACGACAGCAACGTGAAGAATTTGTTTCCGCTTCCTTTCTCAGACGTTCCACTTCCTCACTCAGCATACGCTCATGTGCAGCTTTTTCTTTTTTATAAATTGTATATTCATCGGAAATTTGTTTAAGTTTCAGTTCGCTGTCCGCAAGTTTTGCCTCGAGTACTCTAACCTTATCCGTATATTCGTCATTAGATTTGTTTATATTAGCTGATTTATCAGCGCCATTTGTCGTTGTATCACTTTCATCCTGCTCCATTGCAACTGACGATTCGTCTTTTTCACCGCCATCCTTTGTTTGATTCAATGTCTGCTGATACATATTTTTATACATGTCTCTTTGCCGTATCAGCCCGTCAACCATTTTCCCTTGACGCTCCTGTGCCGCTTGCATTTCACCCAATTGTTCTATATATCGCTCGAGTTTCTCTTTCATTTCGCCAGAATTAATTTCATCAGTTGTACGTTCGAGTTCCTCCTGCCTCGACGATAATGCACGCACAATTGCTAACAATTTCTGATTATTCTCCTGCAACTCTTCAATATCTCTAAATGTCACCAATTTTTTACTGATTAATTGTGATGACGCCAATTCACTGTCAATTGTCGTGTCATTGCCACTGAGAATTGATGTACCGGTACGACTTTCTTGTACTTCTTTTAATAGGAAGCAAACTTGACGTGCCAAATCGGCGAGTTCAGTTTTTAATCGTTGATTCTCGCGTGTATGATGTTTGGCAATGCGATTAGCTTCATCATGACTCTCCTGCAATTTATTATTTTGCGAGAGCAATTCGTCAAGTTGATTTGTAAGTGTTGCAACATTCGCCACCGCTGCATTATACTCCTCACGTTGTCGTTGAAGTTCAGGCGCTCTCTCTTCTAATTCACGAAGTATCACCTCCATTTGTGATTTAAGTCGCTGATTTTCCTCACGTTCAACAGTCAATAGATTCACAGTCTCCACTAATTGGGTATATATTTGCGTGAGACTCAAACCTCTTTTCAAAATTCGACTGGTAATTGCAGCTGTTGGGGCCAATTGTTCCACTGCCTGATCCAACCTCTCTTGTTTCACACTCTTCAATAATTCATTAGCTTCTCCCAATTCTTTCAGGAGTTCGTCCATTTTATTATCTTTCTCACACAAAATTTCGTCATGTTGGATTTTAAATTGCTCATAATCAGTCTCAAGAACACCATATTGTTGTGTTGTTTGTTCTAATAATCCTTGGAGTTCTTTTACCGCATTAGCGTACTCTTCGGCCTTTGCATTTGACTCAGCTGCCATACTATTGTAGAGTTCAGCCAGTCGCTTCTGACTACCGATCTCTTCCCGGTATGACGAATGCATTGAGAGCTCTTGCGCACGTTGCTCCTCCACTTTTTGTGCCAGCTCATCGCAACGTCGTTGTAGTGTTGCGTTTGCTTCGCGCAACTGTTTCAACCCCTCATTTGATATTTTTAATTCCTCTTCGCATTGAGCTAAACGTGTATCTGTAAAGGAGTTGCGCGAAGTAGATTCGGTACGTGTTACTTGCAATTCGGATGTTCTCTTGGAGAGTTCAACTTCGAGTGCGCTCATTTGATGGGCAATGAGTGTTCTTTCTTGTTCCAAACGTTTTTCCTTGAAGTCCAAATTCATTTCGCGGCTTCGTATCTCCTCGGCTTCTGCAATAGCTTGACATTTAGACGCCACTGCAGACTGCAATTGGGTCATCAACGACGTAACTTCTGTGTGTAATCTTTCCACCTCGTGATCGCGACGTTCTGCTTGCAATTGCAACCTATCACGTTCATCCACTGCCGCATCGCGCTGACGACGATATTCAACGTTCTCTTTTTGAAGTCGCTTTACTGACTCTTGCAATTTGTAAATTTCACCTTTGGCTTCGTCAATTTTTGTCTGCAATTCGGCAACGTGACATTCTGTCAATTCCAGTTTACCTTTTCGCTCCTCCAAGTCTAATTCATGTTCCTTGCAGTCTTTTTGCAACTTTTCCAGTTTCCGTTCTAGATAAATATAATAATAATAATAATAATAATATATAAATAAATAAACATGCAAAAGGCAAATAAATAAACAGAGAGAAATGAAGTATAAATAGCAAAATTAAAAATTTTACAATAAATATCACACAATTAAATTATTTATTGTATGTAAATCTTGCATTGAAGTTTTGAGGTTAGGTCTATTTATATTGATCATATGTTACCGAGTGCCTGTCTGCTGTGTTGAAAAACAGCTTTGGCAGTGATGAATTCTTCGAAATTTTCCTTGAAATGGACTCTGAGCTTGTTGGCAATATCTTCAGGAACTTTTGTCAACTCTTCAACAGTTAAAACCTTACTCAGGACATCCTGTTCGCTGTCTTCTGCTTGCTCCATGTTTTCGTCCTTTTTTTTGACGCTTATATAAATCTCCGATAATTTGCGTCGGTTCAATTATTATTAATTATGTTTTCCGGTCTTCTAACACCGGTATTTTCCGTTTGGTAAATATTTCAATAAGAAAATGGTGCCCTATCGATGCCACCGGTGAACACATGTACCTTCACAAAATACAAAGTGCTTCGGTGTAGCGTCATTTATATAATAAAATTGAGTATATAAAATCGCATTTCGTTGTTAAGAGAGAGTTTTCACGAAACCATCGCGCCAATCCACACGCACAACACACAAAACACACTGTTCCCGCCTGAAACTCAACAATAATGGCGGGAGTTTTTAGAACACGAATTGGAATTGTCGTTCTACTGTCGTTCATTGAAAATAAAAATAAAGACTCGTTAATATATTGTTAAATAACCTCTTTGAGTGGTCTATCAAGACATTGACTGTTGAAATACATGAAATGTGAAAAAATTAATTGGATAGTATGCATTCGATAATTTGTGCAACAATTTAATACTCACCATTAAATAATAGACAATATATAGACACACACACGCATCCATAGGTAGACATTCATATATGTATATATACCTACTTAGGTGTTTATATATCTATAGATGTATATAGATTCTGATGTATGTATATATCTATATTTTTTTTAACCAAGATGGATAATATTGAGCTCTTATTCTTTGACACATTTTCTCACGATATATCCGAGGTTTGTTGTCATTATTATTATTTTCTATACAAATGTGGTAGAAAAAATGTGAACGAAGGGAAATAATGTATTGATATTTAACAGGAACTCAATTTGGATCTTGTACAGTTTCCAAAACCCGTGTACATAAGTGAAGTGAGAATAATACCGCTTGGGGCAAGAGTACAGGCTGATTTTCCGGGTGGTGTTCGATTGGGGTAAATAATAAAATATTGTTCATTATTAATCATATCAATACAATGTACACATTCATATGAATGATTATTTATGCATGGTAACTTTTTTCTATATAACAGAGCGACAAACCCATCACAATTTGAAATTGAATTTTTTGTGAACGATTTGAGTAAACCTGGTGCGTCAACGTTTGAATCGCTTGGCGGTTTAGAGTACAAACAAAATGTTCACATTCAGCTTGAATGTGAGAGGAGACAAATACCAACTGACGGTTTAGTATTGAGAGGCTGGTACACCACAATAACACTGGCTGTCTATGGAAGTCTTACAAAAACTCTCACCACACCTCCAGAATCATCAACTCCTGCACCAATAATAACTGTGCCAGTTGCAGCCTCGGAGTCAACATCTCCTGCTGAAGGCACAACACCAAATGCTGACCCGCAACCTGAATGGCTTTATGAAAACCAGTCACAGTCTCATCCAACACCAACGTCGGAGACGTGTCCGGTACCGACACCATCACCAACTGCATTACCAACACAAACAGTGGAGATGACACCAAAACTCATCGTTGCAACTGAATCACCATCAAAGGCTGAAATTTCTCAATGGACCGAGGAAAACCCAGAGCCACAGTCAAAACCACCAAAACGCCCGTCCTCACCGCCATCCGAGTCTTTGATCTCTCTCAGTCCCGAATCAATTTCAGCAGAGGAGGAAGATGGTGAACGAGACGAACTGGAAAAAACACCAACTGAAGCAGTAGAACCTTTTGAACCTATTCTCTCTGATGAAGAATTAATGACCGACGATTTGCCACCATCAACAACAGAGTATCCTAGTGACATTATACCAGAGGATCTTTATACTATTGAACCTCCTGATTTGCTTGATATTCAACAGCTCTTACCAATTATCGAAAAAGATTGCAATCACAATGAGAACTCGGAGAAAGCTCGTGAGCTACTGCGATCACTCGCAAAATCCGTGATAAACTTTAACAATGTAACCGGTCAAGAAAAAGAAGTGTTTGTTCACAATTGTGAGACCCTGTGTATTCTATTAGGCGCCTCATTTCACGCACAGTGCGATGATATTGATGATATTTCTGTAATTGTCAATGCCGGATTGGACATGGAATTAGCACGGGCGCAACCACAACCAGCATATAAAGTTCGGCATATAAAGGTAGGAGTGCGATTGGCCGAAGCTGTGTGTAGTGTACAACAAGGCCCCAATATATTGTTAAAAATGGATGCACCGAGAAAATTATTGACATTATGTAGGCGCGAACATGTTGCTTTACCGGTAAAACTCGCTGCACTTCGAGCATTGGATGCCGCAGTAATCAGTTCAAAAATTGTAATGCAATTTTTGAATAGCGAGAATAATTTATATAAACTCACGCTGATGATGTTGAATGAAGTAAAGCTCGCACGATTAAAATACGCATTGGCTTCTTTGTTGAGGAAAATTCACGTCTACGAATTGCTCGCTGACACACATAAATCAGGTCTAAATGAATTAGCCATAACTGAATTGACTCAAGCATATGTGTGTGCACCGACGTTGATGGCGCAACCAAAGAGACAATTACCAGCGAGTATGCAAATGGAATTTGAGAGGGAATCGAGTAGGAATCCACGACGACATTTAATATCTTATTTCAAGCATCATCGTTTAATTGGGCGAGTTCTCTTGGCTCTCACATCACCAGAATCTACCGTGGATCTTATCAGACTCACTCGTAAATTTTTTCGGCGATTAACTGACACTGGAGATGGTTTAATGTATCTTTTGAATAAACCCGACATTACAAAACTATTATTGAAAGCATTGAGATACGATGAAGGTGGTATGGGTAATGAAATTGCTTGGAAGCTTCAGGTTGTTCAATGTTTAATGAAATTGAAACATGAAAACTCAACTGAAATGAATTGGATAACAATGAAAAAACTGCATTCATTCTTGATATATCCCGAAGGTATGCAAGCAATTGTCATGGTCTTGGCAATGAATTCCTTTATCGATATACTAATACCACAACTGTCAAATCGTGATTTATCGGAATTCACCGCAGAAATAATATCTATGATGATTCGATATTCAGAGCGAGTGGAAATTCTCCAAAATCGAGCGACAATTCTTTTAGAAAAGGCAAGAACACATAGTGCTTTGCGGGATATTGCATCTTATTTGAATATCGCGGCATCACCCGCCAATTGGAATTACAATGAAGTATCGTCATTGGTAGCGACAATAAGAAAATATGCTGAGAAAGCATCATCATTGCCGGGTGAGCTCATCACTGCCTGTCGCATTTTACATTATCTTATATTTCCATTGAATAATGACACCGATCCCATGGAGCCGTATATCGAATTGAAGCATAGAAATGCCTTGACCCAACTATTTGCTGCTGATGGATTAACCGCGCTCGTTGCAGTAATGGCAAATTTAACAATATTTTACGAGCAACCATTTCTACATCGTGCATCATTTACTGGACGCCGAGGATTGGCATTAATTTCTTTACTATTACCATGCGTAAAATTAACTCGTGCGCTTCTGGAACATCTAGTCAAGTGTATGGCAACAGATTTCAAAGATTTAACGCCTGTCGTTCCACTCCTGGGTGTTTATGCTTTAGTTGACGCCATTCCAGGTTTCCACCAATTAACTACACTTTTAGCTGATGAAATATCAGAAACTCTACTGCTTTTCACCAGAGCTGTTGACGCTGATGGCGCGGGGAATGTCGCGAAATCCCTTTGGACACAAATGCTCGGTGAAGTTTTAAAAATGATTTCCGCCAGTCCGTGCAATTTTATCCCTGGATTAAAACTTTTGGCGAGATTACTGCCGCCAATTTTATGTTTGGACGATAATACAGAGAGCGAAGACGTGATGCGTGCATTGGGATTGAGAAAATTATGGTCCGCTCATCTTCAAGCACAAGCGGAAAATTTAACAGAAACTTTGAGGCTACTGTGCGCGAGCTGGAATAAAACACTTTTGAATTTGTTGTCAACTGTGTGTAAACAATTGAGCGATCTTGCTGCGCCCACCGCTTTGCTTGTTGGACGATGTCTTCTTGATAGAATTTTGGCAGGTGCACCACTGGAAAATAATGGACCGACATTGGCGTTTCTCAGCGATTTGGCGCTGCATCCTCCAGTTAAAGCTACACTACTCACTCTAATGAGTCCCACCTCCCGGGCCCAAATTAAATCGGATCAAAAATATTTGCCAGTTGTGGAGATGATGTGCTCAGCTCTAAAAAACTCTACAGATATAAATGTTCAAGCAGAAATTTTAGATATTTTTCATACTCTATGCGATCAAACGTTGAGTATTGTCCAAGCAGAGAGCAGTGAAACGTTCGAAATACGTTTAACACACTCTGTACCGAGTAAAGAACCTCTACTTCTAATTATCACTGCACTCATTGATATTCTCGCAAATGCAAGTAAATATTCGACAAATATTTTAGAAAGTACTCTCCATATTCTATTATTACTCACTGAGCATAATTATGGACTCTATCACGTGAAGAGTTGTTTGGAAAATAATTTAGGTGCATTAAAATGTTTCCTCGAGCACGTGACAAAATTAATAGAAAATGAGGAAGATAATGTGGAGAAATTCACGTTAATTATGACGCGAACTGTATCATTTTTTGAAAGCTTAGTGACATGTACAAAGTCGCAAGAACGATCGCTTTATCTTCGATTATCTCAATTGGCCACGCTCATTATGTGGGACGGGAATGAGCCCCATTTACTTGAGAAAATTCATGGTACCAACGATCTCATCAACGATCTCAAAGCCACAATAGATGGAAAAGATGAGAAAGAACCTATTGCAGAAATGTTGGAGCCGCTGCTACCAACACCCAATGCTTTATTAAATCAATTTTCACAACGATCAGTGAAACGTTTACATTATTCATCATCGAGATCACGTAAGCATTCATTTAGTGGAAATGGGGTTACAGTCGATAGCAATACCGTCGATTTAATAGCATTAGCTACTGAACTATTACCCGCTGACTTTAATTTATTAACTCAAACACAATTGATATGCTCTAAAACGCCAACTGACGATATTATGGAGCCATTGCAATCGAAAGGACAATGTGTAACTGTTAATGATACAAGAATAATTCAAAGGACACAAAATGTCCCTACGGCAAAAACGAAACAGCCGTTTGTTACACCAATGAGAGGTAGAGCACAATTTATCAATTCACGAGGTGGTTTAGTACCTGGTGGTGTTGGTCGAGGTGCCGATCCATTTAGATCAAGACCGCCGAATACTTCGCGACCGCCATCACTTCATGTTGATGATTTTGTGGCGCTTGAAACATGCGGAGCACAACCAACCGGTCCAACTGGCTATAATAAACTCAATGTGAGAGGGGTATGTCCACCTCGAGGAGTTATCAGTGGACCGCGGTGTCGACCGTGGATCGGCGAGCCTCGTCCACCATATTTACGATAATTAATTGCATCAATGTATTCATCACAAGTATATTACGAATTATTATGTACATATATATGAATTATTTTTCTCTTTTAATACTATCATCTGTGACTTTTTGTATTTTTATTATCACGTCCAAATTGCTGTTGCCAGCTATCGTATCGGAGATTAAATTTTGAATATAATTCTTTATAACGTGGATTTTTTGAGTGTTTTGATTTCACCTGAAATAATAAATGATAATATAAAATAATGATATTAGCATAAAGATATTTGACAACGAGCTCAACACTAAATATGATTTATACTTACTTTACACAATATAATGTCGGATATTTTACTTTGAAATTTATCCAAAATTTTATAAGTAAATTCCGTTGGTCTCACACGCTGTTTGTACATCAATTGCATTATATCAAGAATGTAGATAAAGTTATTTGTTTGGCAGCCATTGCTAAGTAGTGTAGTGGCAATAATTGGATTGAGCGTGTGGCCAGTTGCCTCCATACCTTCAAGTAATGCATGAGCTTCATCGTGCGTTTGACATCCCATCGCGAGTACACCCCAAGTAATAATATCAGGAATTAAACCGTGTAATTGAATCTCGTCCAATATTACCTGCATTCACAAAATTATTCATTGAGTTTATCCATACGATGTCAATTAAACGAAAAATTAACATTCAATAATACAATTACTTTAGCATTCTTATAATCACGACGAGAACTTCTTTTTTTTATCAACATATTGAAAAAATCTATGTCCAATGGTATTTTTTTAGTTCGCGCAGTTTGAATAATATCGTTTTCAATACTTAAAGAATTCGGTACTATATCGATTAATAGAGTTAATGTTTTGGCATCAGGTGTGACATTATCTTTCACCATACGTTCAATGAATCCCGTATATCCACCAAACAGAATCATACGATTTTTATCATGTACGCTATCCAAACTCATTGCAATGGGTGACGATGATTGTTCGAGTTTTTCTTCTCCACTATTTGTTACAGTTGGAGCTGATGATGATTTATATTCTATTGATGGATGTTGAAATTCGACGGGACTATGAACTGCTGCAATTGACTGTATTGCAAAATGTGTGACAATTGGCGGTGTAGCTAATAAATTTGGAGTTGTGCCGCCAGTCATGAGGATTTGTGTGTTGGGAAGACTAGAAATCAATCGATCATTTATATTCAAACAGCCAAATTTTGTGTCTCTAATTGCACGTAATAATAAATTGTACGTTAAAATTGATGGCTTAATTCGTCGTTGTTGCATTAAATGCCACACTACAAGTGCATATTTCAGTCCATTGGCTTTATCCGATACCGATGCAAATAATAATGAATTAAATGTAGCTTCACCAGTACACAATCGTTTGTCAACCATCTCGTCAACCAATTGAAAAGCTTCAAATATACAATTATGCTTAGCATATGCCTTAATCATAACATTATAGTGAGTATCATTTAATGGAATATTTTTTTGTAGTAATTCATGTCTTAAATCATTCAATTTCTCTATAGCCAATTGTCGATCTGATGAATTGGCACACGCATTAAGTATACTCGTATATGTTGCTGCATTATGTATTAATGCACGTTTTTTCATAGCATTATAAAGTTTGAGGCATTTTTTTAAATTACCCTGCACTGCATATCCTCTTATTAACAGATTGTACATGTAAGTTGTTGGTTTGTCTCTATTATGCTTTACCATTTCTAATACATTCATCGCTGAAAATAAATCACCTCTCGCTATATGATCACTAATGAGATCTGCATAACGACCAGGACTCATTCTGAATCTACGTGGTATTCTTGATTCATTCTTTTCAAATTCATCCTGCTCTTTTTCATCATCATCCAATTCCATTTTTTCGTAGTGATTTCCGCTGATATCACCAAAAATATTGGGATTACCTGGTTCATTTAATGGCTCAGTTGAAAATGATATAGCACCATATTTTAGCGAATTGCTATTTAAGGTAGCTCCAAATAATGCACTTGCACCGATGGAATCTTTCAATGCGTGAGTAGAGAAATTTTCGTACAATTGTTTACAATTTACCAATGCCTGAAAACCATTTCGTCGTATTATACCGATTTTCATAATACCCAATCTTGTTGAAAACATCGTGAACAATTAAACCAATAGACAACAATTGATATGCTTGAAAAAAAATCGCTTTTTTTCGTCAATTTTGTCTGTTCATTCACCAATATTATATTGGTTGAATACACGCGTCACACATAATATTTGAACATTCAGGTTATATTGAAGATCCATCTTCTACCACATGATTATCACTCTACCTATGTATATATATATATATATATATATATCGGCACCCATTCACATTGTTTTCCCCGTTTGACAATTTTACCATGGAGGTTGAGTGTATCGACAGAGTAGAAATTATTTCATTGCATGAATAATTCTTCAAGTCGACATAGTATCGCTAAGGTAACACATTCAATGATGATTTCATAAATGGTAACCAATTGTACAATTTAAAAGCACGAGAATTTTTCAAAAATACATTTCATTTACATTAATTAACATAACTAATGAAACTAATATTCCGTTTTTTGTTGATTAACATGATTTAAATACTACAACAATGATTCGTAAGGCAGTGGCTCAATTCTACTCAACTTTTTTCTACCACTGCAACATCTTTACTCCAGACATATCTACAATGATGAACTCGTCTCCACCAATAATATCTTTAACGCCAATGCTGGTTATCGATCTCCTTATCATTGCCACTGGTAATTCATGTTTGTTATAACTCGTCTTTCAGTCACAAAAAAATAACACAGCAAATTTGTGGCCGAGTTCACAATTGAATTTACCTTTCGAATAACGCGAATGTATAGGGATATGTATATGTATGTATATGGCAGCAATGCCACAGGGAGGGGTAAAACAGTCGAATATACTTAAATCCCTCTCATTGGTTGGGACCATTATAACAACGCACTCAACTCATTATAATGATAAACATGGTTATGTTTTCGCATTCTATTTCGTAATTAAATTGTAGGATTGATTTCCATTGCTTTTTCATGACAAAAAAAAAATAATGGTCGTGGAAAAACCGTGCAGAACTTGTACTGATTTCAAAACATGGGCGAAAATTCAGAAGAAAGCTTACGACACAGAAATGGTAATTATCATGTGAATGAAGTGATATTGCATATCAAATACATTTCTTTTTGTAATTGTAATATTAGGAACGAAATTCACCAAAACACGATGACCACACGTCAGCATCACTGCCACCTAATAAAAGAAAACTCTTGAATTGTCCTCTGGACAAGGATGACTTGGGTTCAGCAACATGGTCATTTCTCCATACAATGGCAGCATATTATCCTGATGAACCAACAAAACAAGACAAAAATGACATGAAAACATTCTTTCATATTTTCTCAAAATTCTATCCATGTGCACCATGCGCACAAGATTTACGTGAACAATTGGAAATTTCACCACCGGTAACAAACTCACAAAATGAATTGAGTCAATGGTTGTGCGCAATTCACAATGAAGTGAATAAAAAAGTTGGTAAATCAGTGTTTGATTGTAAACTCGTGAATCAAAGATGGAGAGATGGTTGGTTAGATGGTTCCTGCGATTAAAAAATATATAAATTCCTCTACTTTTTTTTTATTTTAATTTTTTTTTTCCAATGAAAAATTACAAATGCGAATTTATTCTGTGAAAGTGAATGTTATTATAAACAAGTTTAACGTCAACACAGAACTAAACATAATTTGTGAATAAGAAAAGCAGTATTCGTCTTATACACAATTATTTGATGCATGAGAATTTGTTATATATACACATAATGTAAATAATTGTACATAATTTAAATTATAATTATAAGCTATGACATATTGTCGACACGTCAATAACCATCCGCTCCATATATACAACATATAAGCAAATATTTACGCAGGTCGTGCATTTCTAAATTGAACGGTAAATATTGATGCAGTCGCGGGATTGCGCCGTGGCTCATAATTGTGATCTTGACCTACAGTAATTGGCACAACCTGACATGTTCGTATGTGAAATGGAAAACGTTTGTTGTTTTTCGTCGGTCTTGTCACATACAAAAACATCGTGTGTCCCAAAAAAATTATCCACAGTGAGCATCCTTTTACTACACTTTCTCTCACCCATTTGTCTACCGCAAAAGTGATTGCCAATACCTACAAAAATATTCATATAAAAAACGAACAAAAGTATAATGGAAAATATTTTTCGATATAATTGAGTTTATTGAGGTTCTAATGAATGAAGTATACCGTCAATGGATGACAGAGGAACCACGCTGAGCCTAATGACAATAGAGAAGCGTAGAATTTCATTTTGGAGATTGTTCTTTTACATGTTCTGAAGCAGCAGATTGAAAAAATTATCCATGTGAATAATTTTATAGCCATGAGGCAGAATCCAGGCGGCGATTCGTAAATGTATAGTACTAATCCCGGATCGAATACTTCCGTTTGATAAGTAAAAATGGACAGTTCCAATATGATAATTAAAGTGATGAACCAGAAGATATGCCATAATTGCTTATTTGGAAGAACGCTCTTTGTCACCGTATAGCCAAGTGCCATGAGTATCAGTAAAAGTGTGTAAAGAATTTCGGCAAAACCTTCATAAATATTTCCAAGAAGTGCTGTAGTTGGTGCAGTAAATCCAGTTGCACCGCGCCATGCGAGGCTAAAAATTTCGGTGCAAATTCCAGTGAATTGAAAAATCATTGAGAACATAAAAATCTTGTAGGTAGTATGAAGAAGTCGCCGTAAACGAAGTTGAACAGCAATATAAATACTGAAGCTCAATAGTACAATGTAAGCTGATCCTGCAGCTATTAATATTGGTAAAAGCCCTGCAATATATTAATAATTAAATGTCATTATCAATCCGACAAAATAATTATAAGATATATCGAGATTCATTTCAGTTTCGGCTCCTTACAAAATTCATCAGCTGAAAAGTGCTCTTTCCAAAAGCTACCTGGTGGAGCATTTGTCAATGACATATCATACGAAACGTTAAGACCAGTCTGAGATGAACAATCAGCGAGAACAACAAACCACCATCGTGGTCTTGATGATCTAAATTCTCTATAGCTCCTGCAACGTGTTTTAGTCCATGGTTCATTGATTATTACACAGCCAGAGATCGGTGCAACATTATTGCTCGCTGATAGTGGTACGATCTGTCCACGATCAACACTTAAAATTGATTGCCTCTCTTCACAAGATTTATTTGATGGATAAACACTCGGCCACTGATTTGGTGCGTCATAGTAAAGCAACAAGTTTACATTTGATTTGCTTTCTGGATCACCCCTTATTATAAAATCATAACGAAATTTTCCTTCCTCGGTGAGAAAACAAAATCGCGTGAGAAATGCCCAATTCTGAGGAGAAGAAAAAGATAATAAATAACATGTATGGTAAGTCACTCTGGCACGTGAAGCAACGAAACAATTGAAAATATGAAAATCAATATTATAAACCTTGGAGAATAATAATATTGAATTTCAAATAGATAGAAGTGTTCATTTACTTGGGTAGTATAAAGATGTCCGCGAAGAATTTTCGTATCAATGTGGACTATTGAGAAGAGTAGAACATAAAAAATGAGAATAATATAAGTCATGTTAATTTTTTAATTTTTCAACAAGTCAATATATTGAGGAAGATAAATATGGATATATATATATATATATATATATATATATATATATATATAATAGTTGTTGATGATGTTGCACAAGCAGGTGGCGGCAAAGCAAACTATGTTCGCGACTGATTGTGTGACAGGTTGTGGTGTACTACCCCTGCTGGCGGTTTGCGGTATAATGCAGGCATATCACCTGATTATATTATTACGTATTGTTTCATGTACGAAATTGACGTAGTCTAATCTGCGTTACCCATCTACATGCATACACATATTATTTATATACTATTTGCTATGCCTCAACATATAATCAATGATGGAATTCGCACGTGAATTCATACTATATGAATCCTAAATAAAGTCTAATGTATGAAAATGATATTTAATCAGGTATTTTATGGAATAAAGGGATGATTGCAGCAAATCATTTTATCTTTCAGATGAAATAGCTGAGAAAACAATGCAACAGACATTCTGATAAACAGAGAAAAATATGTTTCAGAATTATTGGTATATACATATGACAATATACAATTCATCAATGGGTTATGTATCATGTTTCAGTTTCACTAGTTAAATGATAAGTATGAAATTTTGTGATAGTCCTATTATTTTTTTTTATTTCGTAGTATGATGAATGACGGCGGGTGACGCAGCGATAGGTGTAAGTGCGGAAAAAAATTATGATGGCAGTAAAATTGTCGGACATTTTGTAATGAAAAAAAAAAACGCTGTCACGAATTATTTCAAATTATTGATAATTGCTCGTGAACATGTCTATTATCGTCTGGGCGTTATTCATCATTCGTTGGTATACAGGAATTTATATTATTGACATTTCGTATATTTTGAAAGTAATTCGTGTTCGTTTCGGATGTTGGATAGACCGGCTTATAGACATCAACCAATCGAATCATTATTTTGATGTCACTTGGACCAATTGCATACAAGCTTTACAAGTGAATCGCTAGAATAAGTAACTAGATAGGGTTTATTGAGCGTCGAAATAACCACGGCCACGTCTCCAGGGCCCCGCCACGTTCATGTAGGTGGCCAACACATTACAGCCCCAAGTCGCCGGTACATAGACACACAATTACTCTTAAATATTATTAATACAAAGTGAATATTGAAGAAGTAGAGCTATGGTTGGGGAGAAAAGTTGGCTGTATTTTTCAGCCATTTTAATTATCAGCCAAATAGCGTGTTTAACTGCGCTTGAGAAACTTGATCCAAATGTATTATTCAAGAATGTTGATCGAACGATTGATGTCCAGTCACAATTGACAAAAGTATCAACAAAAATAGTGGTTGAAAATGGTGGAAAAGTACCGGTAAAACATTTTTTATTTGCTATAGATTCAAGTAATAAAGCAAGTCTGAGTATTATCACGGCACATACAAGAGATGCCAGCAGAACTGAACTCAAGATAGCAGAAACTACACTTGATGGTCAGCCAGACAAATATATCTATATAATTGATCTGAAAGATCCATTGCAATCTGGACGTTCAACATCAGTAGAAGTAGAAACAGTTTTCACCCACGAATTAGTCCCATATCCCAAGGAAATCACACAAAGAGAGAAACAATTGATTAAATATACGGGCAATGTCTACATATTCTCACCATATACAATTCAAAAACAGACAACTAACATTATCTTACCGTCGAAAAATATTGAGAGCTATACGAGAATAAAACCAGTGGCTACTAGCGACTCAACAGTCATTTATGGACCGTTTGATAAACGTCCACCATTTGCATATGAGGAGTACACGGTGCACTTTGAAAACAATAATAAATTCCTCACGGTCTCTAGACTCGAGCGAATCATTGAAATTTCTCATTGGGGAAATATCGCTGTTGAGGAAACAATTGATCTACTTCACACTGGTGCACTGCTCAAGGGTTCTTTTTCACGCTATGAATACACTCGAGAATCGAAATCTGGTCAGGCCAGTATACAAAGCTTCGATACTGTTTTGCCAGCTGCTGCATCAGATATCTATTATCGCGATGATATTGGCAATATCTCAACATCTCACACACGAGTGAAGAAGGATTCGGTTGAACTAAATCTCCGTCCACGTTTCCCACTGTTTGGTGGATGGAAAACACACTATACCATTGGCTATAATGTTCCAAGTTACGAGTATCTCTATCACAATGGTGATGAATATGTATTGAAAATGCGATTGATGGATCATGTGTTTGATGACATGGTTGTGGATGAACTGGTTGTTCGAATTATTTTACCTGAGGGTTCAAAGGATCTCGAGCTTAATCTTCCATATGGTGCTACACGACTTGCGGATACTCTGCACTATTCATATTTGGATACGACTGGGCGGCCAGTCATATCAGTAACGAAAAGAAATTTGGTTGAAAATCATATTCAAAATTTCAGCCTCAAGTATTCATTCCCGAGACTGTTTATGTTCCAAGAGCCACTTCTTGTAGCTGTAGCACTTTATCTCTTGTTCCTTCTCGTAATTGTCTATGTGCGTTTGGACTTTTCCATTGATAAAGATGAAGCTTCTGAAAGTAAACTGCGTATTGCCGGACAATGTGAAAAAATTTTGGCTTGCCAAGACAAACGTGTGACATCTTACAATGAATTGGATGAACAGTTGGTTTATCTGAAATCCAATAAAGACACAAATGCATTTCTTTCTGCTATGAAGCACTTCAATCAGGAGTATAAAAATGCATCAAACTCCATTTCTGAGCTCGCCCAAAAGCTCAAGAGTGACTCTACTGATGTGTACGATCGTGTCCAAGATCTACAAAAATACGATAAAATGCTTAAGGAACTTTATAATCAACAGCAAACATTGTATGTTGATAAACTTGTTACTGGAAAAATTGGACGTCAACAATTTGTTGAAGCTGAGGCGGCTATTACAAAAAAGAAGGAAGAGTGCGTGGAGAAGATCAATGGAATTATCAAATCACTTCAGTAATATTGTACCATCACCGCAATCATTATCATTGTTCATCTCTAGGCGTACACATAAGACATCAAAAATTATCAAATAATAATTAGAATGGTAAAAGATTCAATAGAACAGTGTCCAACAGACTAGATTTTACAGATTTACAAAATTCCAATTGAAATAACAATAATATCGCCTAAACAATATTTCTAATAAAGAAGTTACATATACTTTCTACGTATGAATTATTTCTTTTATGTATTTATTTATTTATTTATTTATCTGCATCCTTATATAAACCTTGCGTGTCCGATTTTTTTTTTGTTTCATTACAATTCGTATAGATGTAAGTAGTATCTTCCTAGATTGTACACAGTAATAACGAAATTGTATATATACATTGATAAACTGTGTTATTTATTATAGATAAAATATAATTTGTAAGTCGAAGATGTAGTGATTGCAGTAGATTTACGTGATTTATGAGATTCATGGTTGGCGCTTTACGGTAACGTAACTTTATCTCAATCTCTTTCTCTCTCATTCTCACCCTCCCACTGCTCTCACTTGACTATTGCCATTATCCATGTGTATGTGTGAGAGGAGCTGCCGGTCGAACAACGGACACCTGCCAAAGTGCTTACCCCACTGTCTCACGGTGTTTGTGACGCGCCACCGGGCCAACATTTCACGGTCACATGCTTGCACCAAAGATGACGAATTTACGAAAATTCATAGGTAAGGATGAATTGAAAATGTCCAATAGCCAATATATCTTTTGCACGTCTCTGTTTTGCCAGATAAGGTTATGTTGTCATTCGTATTGTAGTGTACATGTGTCTAACTACTGTCACAATTATATTTTTATGTTGATGTTTTAGATATTGGTGCGAATTTACTCGATCCCATGTATCAGGGTATTTATCATGGATCACAAAAACATCAGCCTGATCTCGATGAAGTATTACAGAGAAGCTGGGAAAATAATCTCTCTAGAATTATCATTACTGCTGGAAGTTTGGATGAGAGTAGAAAGGCTTTAGAACTCGCCAGAACAGATGGTAATTTGATATACCAATTGTAAATATGATAAATAATTCTATGATTCATTTGCAGCGAGATTATTTACAACTGTGGGTTGTCATCCAACTCGATGTAATGAATTTGATAATTCGGGAAATCCTGAAACATATTTACAATCTATGACTGATTTGGCATCACTCAATCGTGATAAAATTGTGGCGATTGGTGAAATGGGCTTAGATTATGATCGATTGAATTTTTGCCCAAAAGATATTCAGAAACGATATTTCGAAATGCAGCTGTCTTTATGTTCAAAATTAAAATTACCAATGTTCTTACATTGTCGAAATGCTGCAGAGGATTTTGTCAATATTCTCAGAAAGCATAAAGACAAATTGACGGATGGTGTTGTTCATTCGTTTGATGGTAATCCTGAAGAAGCTAATAGCATTCTACAATTGGGATTGTATATTGGCATAAATGGATGGTATTGACATGTTTTGTAATCATTTTTATATTGTATATATTGAAACATATTTTTAATGTAACGTTACGTATTTATGCAGCTCGCTCAAAACAGAAAGCAATTTATTTGCCGTAACAACTATTCCCTCTGACAAACTCATGATTGAAACTGACTGCCCGTGGTGTGAAATACGGCCTACTCATGCATCAGCCAAAGACGTTATTACAGCTTTTCAATCAGCAAAAAAAGAGAAATGGCAGGCGGATCGAATGGTGAAGGGACGAAATGAGCCTTGCACAATAGTGTAAATGTTTTTCCATATTTTCGTAATTGTCCAATTTTACGATTTATAATTGAGTTTATTTGTTTCTGCACAGTCAAATCTTGGAGGTCCTGGCACGTATACGGGATGAAGAGGAGGAATACCTTTGCAACCAAATATACAAAAATTCCATGAAAGTCTTCTTTCCATATGAATTGTAGCAATGCTAATTTTTGTGATTTTTATATTTATCGATGAAATCGGAATTTACAGTTTAAATACTCAATTAATTTTCCGCCCTGTTTTTTTTTTTCTATTTTGTAAAATGGAAAAGCGGCGAACTTACTTAGCATAAGGTGTTTTTGCCAAGCAAAATACAAACTCATTGTTTGCAGTAGGTGGAAAAAAAAAAAAAAAAAGAAATAATATTAAAACAACAAAATAAAAGATTGAATTGGATGAATTACATAGGCACGCGTTGGGCATAAAAACATGTTCATTATAAGTTATCTCATCACATTAAAGTATAAACTAATATATTCTTGTTAACATCCTGATCATTTTTATGTAATCATCGCCATTATTATGATGACAATTGTATTTATCAATATTATACTATTCTCTTATTGCTGCGATAACCATTGCACCTTCACTCATAATTTATTTATTTGTACACCATTTCATATTGAAATGGAATTTCACATTTACCTCTTACAAATCCAGCCATCATTCACCTTTCTATGGAAAAATGACATTTATTTTAATTCTTTACACTCGATCAATATTTTGCTTTTTTTTTTAAACTCCCAAACAAAATATACATAGATGAATATACAAAATATCATTCGTTGAGACTGATCACAAAAGTATTACTCTCGCTCTCATATCTCTCAGTACACGTGTCTCACGCGATTCATCACATTTTCCTTATTAAGAAATGGATTATATGTGCACCAAAGACAATAGAAAAATAATAATAATAATAATAAATAAACCAAAGTGAGAAAGAAATGCCATATCGCGATTGGTGAAAATACACGCAGTCTCCATAGTGATTCTCGCATGGCAAGTAAGAGGGACGGGAATGCTAATATTGTAGACATTAAGTCATGATTTTAAGAGACACTTGAACATTTTCTTTTTGCTCCCTTTTCAAATATCACAGGTAGAATGAGACGGTCGCGGTGATGGTTCAAACGTGATAACGTCCTCTTGATACCAATTATCGAATTTAAATAAATGCTCAAATATTGTATTGATGATGTAGTTTCAGTTTTTTTTTTCTCTTTTTACATTTTTTTTTTTTCTTAAACTTGATTAATTTTGTTAGTCGTGGGGACTCCGTTATTCTATAATGACCCATGTTTATAATCAACTCATTGAAATTTTGACAGTGTCTGTACTTTTTCGTACACCCAATCGTATGTTTGGCTGGCGAATGCTTGAGTAGATTCGAGTGCTATTGTTGCATATGCGTAAAGATTTTCCGGGCTCATCTTTCCGCTATAAACAAAAATGAAAGCCAATTATGGAATAATTGATATTCAACCAACTGTTATGTCAATATACTCACACAAACACACTGGTCTCTAACCATCGATTAAATATTTTTGATTTTGCAACAATGTACTCAGCTGCCTGAGCTGAATATTTTCTTCTGATTTCTACTTGTTTGGCTCCTGCCGTTTGAATTGCATCCAACCATCCGGGAAAATTGGATTCAATCTGTAAATACAATAAATATCACAATTCCCCATAATACAACTTGCTGCTTGTCCATCAATGTATCATTAGTACTTACAGTTTCAATAACGATGGGTCGTTTTTCGTCGATGTATGCTGCAGCATTATTGTACCATCTAAATGCAAAGTTTTTCCCCACAAGATACAAATCACCAGCAAGTTTCCCGTACTGCTGCCCAACATTAGAGGCATATTTGTAATATTCAGGTGAACTAGCCTCCAAATATGCCAAACCCTTATTGGAATAGGCTCTTATTGTTAACCAGACCCCATGACTGCACGCAATTGTACCGCTACTTTTGAGAAGTCTACCGGTACTCGATGCTAAAATAATATCGACGGCTTATCACGTGTTTACATGATAATATTTACAGCGACATGTCACTTGTACTGTGACTCACCTTCAAACGTGCCATGTTTCTTGCAATCAAATGCGACGAGTGCTCCAATAAGTACTAATAAAATTATCGAGCCTTTTTTCCACGGAAAACTTCGGCGACTTTTCTTCGGTGTAGCAGCCATCTTCTCAATCAAATCCTTCAAAATTATTTTTAAATAAATATAAAATAACAGCTATTGAGAAGTTGAACACACATAATATCAAATTAATTTCGGCAAATAAAATTTACTGATACTCTGAGCTAATTTAAATAAATTACCAGAGAATTGTGTATTAGGCGATGAATCTTGCCACGAGAAACCAATGATTAAATGTCGCGTTTAAAAATCAATTTTTTTTACTTTTTTTCTCTTACCTCTGTTACTGTGTGGCGTGAATTATTTTACAATTTTATTTTCTGATAATCTCGACAAAAGTTGATAGCGTTTTTGCGGAAAATGCTCAAATACACGTAGAAAAAAAGCAAAGTGTAGAATAATGTCTTGTCACTGGTAGACTGCGCGATGCTAAACGTCGACTAATGAAGCGGGATCGATATTTCTCCCTCTCTTTGCTAGACGTGTCGAGAGTATCTAACCTAACCTACAATGTCACTTTTGTATTGAAACGCCAAAAGGCATAGTGTGTCCAAACATGAAACACGAACTCGGTTTGCACATACAAACATTCATCCTCACTATTTTTCTGCCCCCTGACTCCTCTTCCGTTCTATTACCATGCGAAGCTCTACATATGCAACCATACAAACGATTCAATAGTTTCAATCCATCAAGTTAATTTCTTATTATATTTTCATACACAATACAAGACATTGAAAACATTCAATTGGTATTTAAATTCGAGAAAACAGACGGATTACTTTATTCTTAAAATTTGAAAGGGATTTACGAATTGATTGATTGATACATACCGATGGCAAATCGTTTCAACACATAACGGAATACAATGTCATGGTAGTTTAACAGGAGTCAATACTGTATTATTTATGATACGGAAATAACAGATGTGAATATAGTATCATACTACAAAATCTCATCGTTTGAAAATATACTTGTTCCTTTTTTTTTTTTTTTTTTTTTATTATTTTTTCCTGTTAAATATGTACGAGAATTTCGGACTTTCATAAAAAGGAATATCTCATGAAAATTCATCGGCAACATAGAAACACACAACCCAATTCATTACAAGGCACCCCGACAAAATTGTTTAATAGGGATGACATTATGTGTATAAATGATATTTTACCTGTGCTTTCTTTTGACAAACGGCCATTAATGCGTCCTCTCTATTTTTTTTCGTTTTTGTTTCGGTGACTTGGAAAATTGACAGTGTTTCTTTGAGAACTTTTGTGTTTATCTTTGAACATTTCGTATCTAAATCATCGGCTAGAAGAAAAATTATGTTTGTTAATCTATTTTAGAGCTCACATCTGTGTATAAACTTGGAATATGTATGAATATAAATATCATTACTAAGCTGTGTTATGAGCAACTCGGATTGATAAAGTCGCTTGGAATACAAGTTCTTCCAGGATGACAAGCATCGAGGATCATTAGCTATACAGGACGAAAGTATTTCCAATAGCTTTTCTTTGTATGGTGCAGCGGTTTTTGGAGATACGCTATCGAATATTGCTTCGAATAACGATTGTAAATCGATTTTATTGCTTTCAATTCCTGCTGACTATAAAAACAACGAAATATAATTAAGAACAATATTGTATATAATTTATTTTTATCAATATCAAAATTTTCATTGACTATCTACTCACTCGCAATGTCTCCAAACAAGCATTTACTTCGGTTCCAAGTGTAGCAGGAATGTTTATTTTGCCAGAACACAAATCATCCACAATATTAATATACATTTCGATTGTCAGACTATGTGCATTTTTATGCGTGTCAAGCAATTCGTTCAATAATATTATAACGTAATGTGCATAATTTCTTGATTCAAGCATGGGCGCCATAACACCGTGCCACAATTTTAATCCAACCGATAAATTTTTCTTCCCACCTTGTGACAGTGCCCACAGCAATGATAAACCAATTGACCTTTTATTTTGATACGAATTTCGAAGGGTAATGTGCTTTTCAATGTTAGCACAAGTGATATCTGGGTATGTTTGTGCCAAAAGCTGGAGGAATATCTTGCAACCCATGTCCGAACAGCCATTAGCCATATTTTTCGCCATGAGAAGTAAAGTACCATCGTAAAAAAGTTGTACATTTTGCGGTCCTGCAGATTTAATGACTTTCTCAAATATTGTACGAACTGCTTTTGTTATCAAACTCAATGGATAGGTGTCTGGTTTATTGCTAAATATTGGATCGTTTTTTTCTATAGGAATATTGGCGTTCACAAATGCAACAAAATCCTTGAGCCAAATGAGCGGGGCATCTGGGAAACGGATTCTATTGGTTTCCAATAGTTCATTGATCTGATCAACCGTGATCTAAACATAAGAAAAAAAGATATATATATATATATCTTTTATGATATTAATCAACTATCAAGATTAATTTCTAGATTAAATGCGAATGTTTACCACGCTCTTGTCAATGGATTTACTCTTTTCCTTGGGCTTTTGTTGTTGCTGCTGCTGCTGCTGCTGCTGCTTTTTCTTCTCGAACTGCTGTTGGTTTTGCTTTTGTTGCTTCTTTTTTTCTTCATTATCTTGAGTCTTGTTCTCTTTATCTTTCGGTGTTTTGTTCTCTTTACTTTTATCCAAATTATCATACAGCGTTTTCACTTGATTCAGTGGCACTGTGAAAAAAATAGATTTGAACAATTCATTATTGTAAATTGAGGTACACAATCGCACATGTCAACACTTAACATACGCTCATTTACATCATTAACTCTGTACATATGACAAATGACACACAATGATAAATTCTCATTGTAACAGAATATAAATAATAATTACGTTCATTCATAAACAATTAAATGTTAAATTTGTATATAGCAAATATTATATCAAGTTGCAAGTTACACTGGGTACTACTTACAGAAATCCTCAACTTTTGGCGCATTGTCAATAAACTTTTTTTTTTCAGCTTTTGATAATTTTCCATTTTTTACATGAGTTTTGTCTTTTTTATTTTTAGTAACGACTTCCCAACCACCGGACGACATTGTGCATATATAAATAAATGATAATGCTAATACACTACAAAGTGAAAATTGATGAATTGAATTATGAGGAAAGCACTTGGAGCACAAGCAAATATCATACAGAATTACAGCAGCGCGTCCAGCTGGCTATTCAACTTTTCCATCATACACATCCCCATTTTACATTGGGTTTACGTGGACGCGCATGCGCTGTGCGATATACGCCACGCGCTAACATTTGTATTATGCTTGGAGCTTTATATTCACAATTGTCACATGCATATATAGATATAACCTTACGCCTTACACCAAATAAAAATTTTGTTTATTAAATTTTCAATTATTATAACTTCTCCATTGTGCCCAAGTGCTAAACGTCATATAATGAATAATATCAACTTTATTCTCATCAGTGAGTAATGTACATTATTACTATTATTATTATTATTATATTTAAGTATTAATGATTGATTTAACAGCGTACAATTATTTGTAAATAGATGTAATGAATAATTTCAAATGCATTTTTTAATTTTACATAGATATATGTATTTAATGATTGTTAATTTCAACAAAAACTTTGATAGCCATTTCGCAATATCAATCATCGTAGACAATTCAATAATTCATTTATACTTGGGGAACAAAAGTTATATTTTTATTGTTTATTATGAATAAGTAATAATTAACTACGTGATTTTGATTACAAATCAATGTTGCAAATGATGACGGTCAGTTAGTTCGATTGGCTGGATGTGACACAGCCGAATTTCCATCTGCATCAGCTATGCCGACATCTTGCCTTCAAAACGTCCTGTGTAAATTTTAAATACTTATCACATTTTTAACTTGATTGACGCGATAAGAATTTATAAACCAGTGATAATTATTCATCGGTACACAGCACATTCGCTTCTGATATATAAACTCTCATGTTTTATTATTACATTCATTTAATTCTCATTTCACATTGCAACTCGACACCTGCTATTTCATTTTTTTTCTCCTTTCTTTTTGCTTTTAGCCAAGTTGCAAACATTCCGTGGCCGATTAGTTGGTGACTTGGGCAATTGTCATGTGTCGGGTGAAATAAAAAGCATATCTCATGACACGTACACTTCTATCACAGGCCCATGTGGATTCCTATAAATAGACAAGAAAAAAAAAAAAAAAAAGAAGAAAATGATTACATGCATGGTTTCACATACTCGTATATATTTGCCGAGTTTAATGAAATAATAAACAATCCGGGATATTGAAAAAATTCTCCAGGCCCACAAGTTCATTCATATAAACCAATGATATTTCTCGTGTGTTCATTCAAACATCAGATATAGAAAAATAATTTTTTCTCATCATTCACCCTAAAATAAAATATAAAAATAAAATTAAATATTGGTTTTTGAGACAAATTATAAATAAATTTTACCTGAAGCAATTGATGAAGACTTACTTGACATTCAAGATATTATATTTTACACAGTATAGTTATGCAATGAATTAATTCAAATTATTGACGAATGAAAATTATATTTACACAGGGCCACTAATAATTTTGCCCCCGTGAAACAAAAATGAAATTATATTGAATTGTAAATGGTGAATGTGAATGATGAATGAGTAAGACGAGAAGAAAGCACGAGGTGTAACCAAAGAGATCCACTGAACAACTGACAATGTGGGTGTCTTTCAACGTCTAAGACATGGCATGGCTATCCGGTGCGTTATGCGTTATGTTACCACGATAGCTCTGACAAATGCGAGAGGGGACGTTGAAGTGTCTAATCGTGTTCAACCATTGGCCGATTCTTTCCGTGCATAAGTTCGGGGGCCATCTTTCGTCTTTTCTATATACACCCACACCCACACACACACACACACATCTTCTTTGCATTTTTTTTTGCTCCCCGCAAAGAGTTTTTGTATAGTTGCCACCTCGCAATGCTAATGAAGATGCCACCATGTAACCATTCAAAGCACACTGGTTATCCTGTGAAGAATAAATTGTTTGAAACAAAAAATTATTAACGCAACAAAAATACCAAAATAAAAAATAAACAATATATTAACAGTTGATGGCAGTTGCAATTGAATAAAATTCCGAAGCATAGTGGCAATTGAGGTAGATATGTCATAGAGATAAAACAGCGAAGAAAATTCTTGTGGTCCACTGCAATTGGTATTTGTCAGATGGAAAATGAAATTTAATATTGAAATATTCGTGAAAATATATAAATGCGATATTGTATATATATATATATATTGAAAAGAGCAATCATGATAAGAACCATGGCATTAGCACGCGGGTGAGGCCAGCCCGTGACTTCCGGTGGTACCGGGGCTCGCGTGGCCGGATATGGCAAAGAACTAAAGAAAACCCGCGTAGCGCATCAATACAATATGGTATGAGGTATAGTTTCTCATACTGTATGAGTTTCTCATGCCAATCACGCGACATACCTGTACCAAATACCGGGCGTGTACACAATTAATCGTGACATCACACTACATTACGTGTATCTCCATGATATATGTATATGGAGCCATTATAGTGTATTGTCCTCACTACACCATATACGTTGCAGCAAAAAACCTTGATCGAAAATCACACCCACCACTCTTTTTTACTTCACACTAACCATATGAATAATATACCAATATAATAAATACTGAGAAACGCTTTACACATCGACTTATTAATTATGTTCTATGCATAATCCACATAGAATTATGGAAATATTGTGGAAGAAATGTTAACTTGGAGTGATCAAGTGACGTTTATCTGTATATTTGTACATCAGTGGAGATGCTCTATCTCAACCTCGTCACACTCATTCAATTGTCAATTCCACAAGCATCCTTATTGGGAATGTATCGATACCAATCATCCATCGCATCTTTCAATCACACTGTTGTAATAGGATATATCTTACCAATACAATCACCCTCATCATCTATACATATATAGTTATAGGAATATAATAAAATTTATCATTTTTCATTGAATATATGTTCATTTTGAATGAGCCACTACTTGAAATAAAAAAAAAATCTATTAATCCATGTATTTATGTATTGTCATATATATATATATATATATATATATATATAGATATGTGGTCCTTTAACAAAATCTACAAATAGTCGATTAGTAGGCATGTCAAGGCGAAGTTGGCATAGTGTTCCATTCCATCCAGAGAAAGTCAACTCTTCTCCCTCGATCGTTTTATTTAGCGATTCCTAACAATGACGTCGATGTGTTTGTCTCTTAGTTCTTTGCTTTGCGTCGTGTCTTATAGAAACCCGTGTGCGCCCTGTCGTCGCCCGTCAGCCGTGTAAGCGCACACAGCTCTCTCGGCCGATGGGGAATAATTAATCAGTACGCGAAACACGTAGGGCGCGCGCATAAGTCCATAAAAAGTATTTGTGACTCTATATACTGTATACTGTAATATACATGAAGGAAAAAGAACGTTATATTGTATGGACCTCATCCGGCCCACCGAAATCCACCAGAACTTTCACCAAAATCCACACACCATGTGATTTTTTATTACCTCTGCATTATCCAAAATCTTCGGGTCCATTTCATTTGTTATATTTCAATTAACCATTCTCTATTAATCATTTCAATTGCAAAGCTATAATCACTTGCACTCTTCACTCATTTTTCTTCTATTTTCCATTGATAAGTAGTCTGTCAATAAGCCACAACCACTCGTTGAGTAAAAAGAAAAAATAAATATAACCCAATGTGTGAAAATATAATAGAGAGTATAGAAAAGACACGAGTGAATGCAAAAGTTAAAACAAAAATGGGAAATAATAATAATAAAGTTCATTGCAAAGTGACGACAGTGAACGAATAACTCTAACGAAGACAAAATATTCATGAACATTATGCCCTGTTTGAGAATATTCATGAATTCAGCATTATATGTACATATATATATATATATATATATATATAGATGTATAATAGGAGTTGGAGTACTATGTCGACGGTGGCGAGAACCTGATACCAACTGCGACGTAACTCTCCTTCTTTTCCTTGATACGTAAACAATAGGGACCCTGATTTGTTTCTCACATATTGGCTGGCTTGGAAAATTCTGTTACACCTGAGCCACGATATGTGGGAGGCTGCATGTAGATAGCACACACGACAATTAGAAATCCGGAAATGTTTACACATTATATATATATATATATATATATATATATATATATAAAACAGTGAGAGAGAGAGAGAGAGAGAGAGAAAGATAAAATGGAGCATTGACCATCGCACATAAACATAAAAATACGTTGATAAAATGAGTATAGAGGATAATATATCAAAAATAATGTGAAAATGATCAATTTCAATATATGCTACGTAATACAATAGATGTCTCGGCTACTTATACATATATATATATGTATGTATGTATGTATGTATATAAATTCTCTCATGTAGGTTTGAATTATATACAAGTGGGAGGAAAAGAATCTGGAATAAAAGTAGGCCGTGTAAATGAGCCAGTTCAATCCCTACCGATTCTTTTCGAGGACTATGGCAAATGTGTTAATTGAAAAACAAGCAAGTACAGTATCTCAATCCTTCTATTCCAATGTGGTTGCATTGCGCGAATACCAATATGAATAAGCCATACGCCAAAGGGGTGTGGAATATATAAAGAGAATGAAAATAGTAATAGTGAATTCTATGCGAAAAATATGTCATTAATGAAAGAACGATTAATGAAAGTCTTCTTCGCAATGTATAATGTATTGATAATGACTATTATTGATCATATCGCCAATGATATATCACGATTGTTTAATTAGTAAATAGTAGTTAATAAGTATTAGCGTGAAGCAAACTCGTTTTAATTCCAACGATGAAGCTACAACTCATGTCGTGGCAATTTTTACATCGCCATTTGCTCACACCTCTCTGCTAATTTCTCAATAATTCGTTGGAGAATAATTAACCGAGTTTAAGCATAGCATGGTAAAAAGTTACACCTATGCAATACACACCTATACATTACGAAAAATCATTGCGGTGAGAAAAATTCCGTTGAATATATATATACGTACCTTTGTATTAATATTATTATAATTGTTTGAATATATAGTGGTATGCATCGTATGATTTAATGAGAAAAACTTCACTTTTATAATCGCCACACATAATTTCGTACTTTTTTTATCATTCAATGAATATTGCAGAGCTCGAAAAAAAATGAACGTGGTGTACTTAAGCAACGACACCGAATGACTCTCGTCGCGAGTTTGTTGGATGAACAAGAGCGAGAAAAATGCGAGTGTATGTGTGTACGCGTGACGAAGAGACTCGACTCGAATCACACCGACCAGGAAATCGGTCTCGCCTTACCGGACATTGGTGCGTCAATATTGACGCATTTCTTGGTGAGACAAGAAAGCTTTTGAGATCGTATATGAACCACTACCAAATCATTGTGTTCTTCTCGGCTATGTTGAGTTTGACACGTAAAACTCAAACGGTAAAACAAAAATTTCAACAGTCGTTGAAAAATAATTAGCAAAGAACAACTGAAAATTATTTACGTTACAGTAAATAAATGGAATAATTCTCCTTTTTTTCTTTAACAACAATCTTCACACATGTTCCATATTCTTTCATGTATTATTGTTAGTGGTGTCATATAGTCTGATTGCGAATTAAAATGATTCCTATACACAATCGCAGTGTATAACCGGATTCCTGTAGAATAAAAAAAAAACGGAAATCAACCAAACACTAGATTTCCGTTGACTGCATGACAAATTTTATCATTTTGGGAATGTTTCGTGAGACTTGCTTTTTCTATAGTTCAATGTATTATTAAAATTTATTAAATGCACCAAAAGATTTAATGTTTTTTTTTCTTTTTGTTATTTATATAATTAATTATGAACTTCAATTTAATTAGAAGCATTCATACAATTCATTCTTTATTTATCCCTTATTGCCAAATATCTATTATTAACAATAACTTTGTTCAACAATTTGATATAACATAATATTGATAGTGAAATTTCGTAACAAATCTAATCCTAATAGCATTTTATTTGCGCAAAACTCCTATAGACGTAATTGAAAATTTGTATTTTTTCTATCATCCTTTGTGGCTTGGAACTACTAGTTACAAAATTTCTCTACTCGTCGCGGCCCAATCTGCTTATCGCTATGGTTGCGATAATTACATATAGATAAAAAAGAAGCAAAACAATGCATAACAAATATTTATAGAATAGTTTGTTCGTCAAGTTTACCTAACAAATTGCACATTAATTAGGCGCAGAATTATTATAAATAACAAACATAAAAATACAATGAAATAATATTGCATATTATTAGAATCAATTGTTCAGATTTAATAACATAATGAAGCGAATACTTTAAAAAGTCAATTAGATTTTCTATCCTCGGTGAAATGCATCTATACGAATTGTTTTATGATTTTCCATGACAACATACGCCACATCCGTTAAAATTACATAAACAACAAAGTTACATTATTTAAATTTTAATTCGTGACAAAAAGTCTATCATCTATGCATCATGTGCGGAAACAATATAAAAAATTGTGGACAATTAATTTTAAGTTCCACTCAACCTATGAGTTCGCTACAATAGTACGGCACATATTTTCACGATTTATTCATCTTTATATCGCCAACATTGACATATCCATGGATAGAATAAGAATTTGAGTAGGCCATTTGACAAATGTTTAATCTAAACGTCATTGTAACTTTGATCGATAAATAGTCTAGTAAAAAATTATGTAAATATTGTAATAAATCTTACGAATATCGGCATGTTGTTAATTTTTTATTCCCCCCCATGGGCCATTTATGCATTTATGTTGTGTGCTCACTACTACTTTGATAATTTTATCTATCACTCGACCCATTTAAATTCAATGTTTTTAATGGTAACTTCAACACTTGTGCCATCACTTTCAGAAACATTTTCAATATTCCCAAGACGTATAAGACGCTGTCCAGGGTGTAATCACTGTCCATGTTGGAAATTGATTCAAAAATTTCTGAAATTGCGATGATCTTTGATTTTGACCATGTAAAAAATGTCCCGCCAATGCAATTGTTAAAGTAGGGCCTTTATGACTAGATGGCACCTTCAAAATCATCGAAAATGTATACGCATCACAATCTATCGCGCAAGCGTAATATATAAAATAAACCTCCCGATTTTTCCAGGATGGACAGGCTAATGGTTTGCCGTCCAAAACACTCCATTTTTCCAATTGAATTCCCTCGTATGGTGACATTATAATTCCTATATGGTCTGGACCAGTAACATTAAAAGTGAATGTTATAGTATCATCATTCGTTATCTTTGATAATAATTCCAGTTTAGTTGGAATAGTTAGTATTGGCGCGGGTCCGGGAATCCAGCTTGTTTTCCTAAAATGGGGCCCGAACAAAATAAAAAATAAGGCAAATGGCACATGAATCAATTGATATATCTGTGTAATTAATAAACACAATAGTTATAATAATCGTAATAATAAATTTATCCTAATTTACATTGTAAATTACCATAAAAAAGTTGTTACGGGAACGAGATATGGCAGCCCACAGAACAACTGCTTCTCGCAGTGTTCGGTAGTAGGTAACGCAGCACCAACTTCAGATACCATTGACTCCACGCTGTGTGGACTGTTCATATCCAAATCCACAATCCAATAACCAGTACCTGAATATTTTAAATTACCATCTTCACTGTAATACTGTCTCTGAGTGTGCTACAAAGGAAAAATTATAATTCCATTAATAACAAAATGTAAATTTGATATTGATAATAATAAAAAATGTATGATGAAAAACATTGAAAAAATTACGGCAATCATGAATCGTTGTGGTGCCGGTGATGAAACGTCACCGCTATATGGAAAACCGAGCGGAGTCAATATAAGTACTGCGGCAGACAGTAAAAATAATCCTATTATTACACTTATCACTCGTCCTGCATTTTTGATCAATATCACTATTGGCATCTAGAATAATAATGAAATAAATCAATAATCATTGTATTATCGCAATCAGTTAAATTTACTTACCGTGAAACTTAGTAGCAAACAAAATAGAATTGAATGCATATTGGCTATCACAATTTCAGAATTAACGCTCGCACCACAGCGGCCCATTAATGGAATAAATAAATATAATGCACCAATAGCTAAGTAAAATGTTTGTATATAAGGTAAACTTAATACGCCCACTTGATAGCACAACCATTTCCAATCTGAACAAGAACAATTAATGATATTCAATAGTTATTTAATAATATCTATATTAAGATAATTTATTAATTGATATTAATTAACTTCACCTCTCAATTTGTCGAAAAAATTATGTCGGATAATGTTTCCAATTGCCGGAAATATTACCCAATGCAATGGTATAAAACCTGAACGAATTTCCAATTGAATACATATAAATAGTACACACATCCAAATAACACTGAATGCATCACAGTACAACTGATATAACATCCACGGTGTATTTACCTCCTGAAAAGAAGTGAAATGAGAAAATCAATCAAGTTTATATTATTCTAAATGAAAATTTGAATAATTTTATCGGGTAATGTTAATAATAGCTCACATGTCTCTGGCGATTTCCAGCATACAAAAACCAAAGCATGGATGTCGCAATTGTAGGACAAACATAGAGAAAAAATAGCCATGCTGGCCTCGCATACCAGCTCATTACTTTACCAAGCTTAGTCAATACAAGAGCAATGAATGTCACCGAAACCATTGAAATCAACCATGAACTAAATATCACACCAATGCATATCAATATATGCTTCAAATACGTTGGGGTATTTATTTCTGCGGTCAATATTAATTGTATTGAGTTATTGTAAATCATTAATAATTAATTTAATCGTTAGGATAATTTCATTCAATTACCTTTATTAGCACTTGTGACATTCAAATATATTGAATAAGCGCCAATTAAAATACTCGTTAAATTAACGATACTAGCGATATAGTGCGACCATCGTATTACAAATGCTCCTAAGAAATCAAAAAATACAAGACTTCCATCGTGATTCTGGCCCATAGCACTATCCATATAATTGCTATTAATAATTCCCTGTGTCAATGCAAGAATGTTATCGCCTGTACGTTGCAATGAACCCAATGGTATTTGATTCACTGTATCAAATTTAGTATGATATACGTAACCATTGGTTGACCATGCAAAATCCACTCCTGAAATAAACACACACATTAATCTACAATTATAATAATAGAATTATTCCAATATTAATTCATTGACGATTAATTAATTGAATAGTTGCTCCAATTGACATATATGTTGCAAAATTTAAATACAAGTATACATATATATATATATATATATGAGTATTGAGACTGAAAATATCACCAGATATTTTTCCAAAGTCACGGAATATGCGAAAGTCAGTTTCGCCTGGTACAATTCCACTGTGAAATATTTCTTGAGCTAATGATGAGGCATATGGATAAGGAACTGCTTGAGAATATACCTGGAAATGACATTTGATATTGCATTTGCAATTGGTATCAATTGGAATAAATTTTTTCATACTTCAATGAGCCATGGTGCGTCGGGTCCGGCTTGAAATAACAATTCGCGTCCACCAGCACCACACGCTTCCAAATTAATGAATGCTTCAATTTCATGGGCCCATTTGTGTTGCGTTATAAAACCATGAGAAGCTTGTAGCAAATTCTCTTCGGCACCATTGAATAAAAAAATAATATTATGATTAAGATATCTGGAACTTTGGGCCATTACTCGAAATACTTCGAGCATAACTGCACATCCTGCGCTATCATCCGATGCACCTGAAGGCATTAAAAATTCATTATTTTTACGAGTACAGAAGAAAATTAAGCATATATGTCGTAGTGTTTACCAGGACTCTCAACGGCTGAATCAAAATGGCAATTCAACAATAAACTATGGTTCGTTTTTCTACGTGGTCCAAGTTTAACAACAACATTTTGCACGTTTTTATAAACGCTGGTCATGCCATCCAAAAATGTTAATGGAAAAGCACCGGTGTGTCTCGTAATATCAACATCAATTTTATGATTAGAACTAGCTTCTTTAATAATATCACTTATTACTGCGTTCAAGTATTTCACAGCCAGGATTTCATTTTCATAACTACCAGAAACTCTCGGACCAATTGATGTAAGATTAACGATATGATTTCTCGCTCTCTCTGCAATAAATTTTCCTGGATAATTTCTCTCTGTACTTATTAATCTGGGCTCGGGTAAACGTTTCTCCAAAACAATAACAATTAACGAAATAGATAGGAAAAAAGTGAGGACAAATAGTAGATGTTGAGTGCCATTCGGCAGTGGTAATTTTTTTTTCGATGACCCGGGCAAATAATAAAGTGCTTCTTCCGAATTTCGTCCAACACGATGCTGACGAAATCTTACACCGTCCTTCTGTAACATAAATTAAAATATCTGTAATATCAATTCAAGTTGTCACTGCAATTTTCACGCAGTTGTTGAGAATTCAATGCAATAACTGTCCTCCATATTATAGAGGTTATAAAATCAATGATACTTATTATCACCACAATTATTGTATGTTAACGTACCATTTTTGTGTATTGTTATATGTAAGTGAAATATCTCAGTTTGTCTCTATGCAAAGCAAAAGATAAAAAAAAATATGTCATTCAACGATTGAAGATACCATTGCACTGCATTTTTACCGCATTGTAACACCGCGACCGCGCATAGCAGCGCCAACGAATGTACATTTGAGGCGTTTATGTGTGCGAAATAATACTATGGCACCACATTATATTATTTTATATGTATATTGCATGATACATTTCGTCGGTCGCCACTTGAATGAAATTGGGACGTTCCAAAGTTCGGAAATGTTGATGATGACTATAGTTACACCTCATTCATATTTAATAGATGGAAAAAAAATCAATTTGATGAAATTTAATATTCCTAAGTCGGGTCAGGTGTGTACATATACACGAACACGACCGAATGAAATATATAATTTTGCATTAGATACAAATTCATTATGAATTATATATTTTTTCTCGGTACACAAAGGTAAAAATAAATGTATGTATGTGTGTGTGTGTGTGTGTGTGTGTGCGTGAGTGTTACCATTAATCATCTTATCAGACAAATAATTTACTGATATATTGAATTTTTTATTATTTACTATTCAACCGTATAAATGTAGATATGCGATACGATAAATATACGTAAAGTTTCATTGGCAACTATTCGTACATATGATTTCCCGCCATCTGTATTGTATAAACGCGCCACAGGCGCTTCAAAAATTAACAATATATATTATATTATATGAACTTTTATAAACATCATCGAAAATTTTGTATAGATATAGTGAAGGAACACGATTTCATAAATCATATGCTCAATCTAATTAATAATACCCCTTTTGATAATCACCACTGCGAATCAAAATTCAATGAAAAAATTTGATATATATGTACAAAAATACAGATAATTTTTTTTACTTTTTAAGAATTTAAAATAAAAAAAAAACTTTTGAAACAATTACAATACTTATTAGAATGCTAATTTCAATACGTCTTTTTGGTTCATTCAGGTCCAGCAGCCAACTGCATTAATTAGCATTTATTGATAAATAAAAAAATCTGATAGATATTTAAAAATGATTGTGAAGAACCTGAGCACTGATACAGCTAAAAAATTTTAATCGATGCACAAGAAACTTTTTAAGACGTACTGTAATATTATTACATAATTCAAATGGGTCTTGAATACAAAATGCTGAGTCTATACGAAATTTGTTCGATTCTTTCTGTTTACTCAGATATTTTTTATATGGATCCATTGCAATCGGTAGATCACACATTTCAAAACTGACTTTTTTGATAGGCCGGCCCATCAACGGACAAATAACTTCATGTCGATAATCAAATTGAGCGTAGGTTATAAAAAACCCTTTCACAAGCTGAATAAAATTGAATTCACCCCACGAAACATTGACGTTATTCGTCACGCCAGTTTCCCACCCGGCAATAACATTTGACTTTCCTTTCAATTCAATTAATTTCGCCACACTCGGTAAGATATTTTCCGTCTGTAAATAGTAAATAACCATCCATGTCACAGCATAGCTGGTCAATCCATTGCATCCACAGAGATCGCACTCTTCCATCCATTTTTTCATAAAGATGACGAGCTTACGGCACAGCGGATTTATCTCAATATAACTCCTGTAATAATATATATTTTTTTTTTACTTTCTTTTTTGGTTAACGATTAAATATATATATTGGAAGAATTTATTTCAATTATACACACTTAATTAATTTAGTATTTTCCGCGGCAAGTCCATTGGTAAATGAAATATCGCATTCAATGCCTGTACATTTATGATAAGTTTTTATGATTGGAATTCTCACATTCTCTGTGATTGTTCTATTGATTTTCCATGTTTCAGAATGGCTTTTCAATGCATTCTCGACTGCTTTGAGATATACTAGAATTTTATTTGATGATGGGTCGCCTTTGAAATACATGTTTTCTACAAAAAAAAAATATATTTATATATGTATATCGAATACTTCTATATAATATTCGAATATCATTTAAACACATTTCACGTGTCAAACTTACTGCAATCGACAAAAACGTCAAGATCACTGTTTTTAGATGATAAACCTGTGATTCGAGAGCCAAATGGGTGGAGTTTTGCGTTAGGAAATTTCTCTTGTGCTACTTCTCTCAAATCATTCACAAGAATTTGCACTTTCAACTTATCATCTTCAATATTTCGATTAATTTCCACCGATATCTCATCACACATTTGCTCAGGATTAACTAAAAGCTTCATTGCTTTTTTTGGCAATTCGGTTACATGATAGAAATGATCTTTTAAAAGATATTTGTGCATTTTACATTGATTATGATATCCGGACGTGCATCGAAAACCGTACCACAATGTTGCGCACGTTGCACAAAAATCATAAATAACATCTTCAAATTGTTTGTATTTTTCATCCTTTTTTTTATGCTTAGAAGAATCTAAATGCTGTGTGAAACAAGTTTCAGAAGTAAATCGTGTACTGCACAAAACACACCAATAATACCGAACGTTCAACCAATCACGAAACATTCTTGTTTTAATCGATTCGAACAATATTCCTGAGTTCTTACTGAGTTCATTGCAATTATCTTTATGGCTATCTTTTTCAATATGCCATTTTAAAGTATGAGTGAGATTTTCAATAGTTTCATTGCAAGCCCAACATTTAACAAATAAATCTGACGTCTCTTCAATAAATTGCATTGCCAATTGTAAATCGCTGAAAGAATTTGGGAAAGTTGCGAAGCTCAAGTGGTCACGCTGAATCTCTTTCAAATAATTGTCATGTTGAATGCTACACAAGTGTTCATGCATATTTTCCACTGATTTTTCCACAATCTCACGACATATCATGCAGTAAATGGTACTTTTACTATTCGTGAAAGATGACATAATCCCAAATTTGATATTCTCGAGCTGTTTATTGTCAATATCGTAAATATAATTGCAATTTAATCCACGACGTTGAATATCGGGCCTAATTCTTTTACCATTCTCCGAAAATTTTGGTGATGATTTTCTCATAGATGTCTCACTATTAATTATATCCGTTGATGCTGTATGAGCTATAGTCGATTCATCAATTATGAATGGTTCATGTATTTCAGGAATGATTTTCGGTTCCAACTGTTTATTCAATATTTCAAAAAATTTCAATCTAGATGTACCCTTAAAAGGAATTACTAGTGAATTATCTTTATTCTCATTAGTCAATAAATTATTTCGTGTATTGATAATGTCTTTTCTTGTTTTCGTTACTTTATTCATCAGTTCATTCTGAAAATCCCCGCCAGCGTGCATGTTTAGCTGATCTTTTTCTGGACTGTTCTGTTGATGGAAACGTTTCCAATAGTGACTTGTAAGATGCGCATGAAGGTAAACACCATTATGCACTTGTTCTTTACAAATTGGACAGGTTGATTTAAGGCTTTTATCGGTTGATTCGGGAATAACCCGTGTAAATTGGCGTTGTGGCGTAACAATTTTATTTGGCAGTAATTTAGATTTCACACTGACTTTTGAGGTAATGGCATTAGCTAACGTACCTGTTTTGCTTGAACTTGATGGGCTTGAGTTTTTGACATTCGAAGACTTGGGGGTGTGTCCTCTGCTACCTCTAAATCTTCTTCTTGACCTTTTTTTACGCTCATGAACAGAAGCACTTGTTGAAATAATTGCCGTTTCATTTTCAAGCGATTTTACAAAAAGACCTTCACGTGATTTATGACTTTTACCATTAATATGATCATTAAAGTTTTTATATCGACTGAAGTGCGTATGACAAATCATACATTCGAAATTTAACGATTTTTTTGGAAATACACTGTGATTGATTAATGATTCAGCGTATTCTGCGCATCTAGAAATTTCTTCATGCATATCTTCATGTGTCTTATTTTTTTGAAGACGCTGATGCTTCAAATCATCTACATGATTGAATGCATCATGCCAATGTGAAAATAGATGTTCACATAAATGGCAATAATACTGTTTTTCAATTTGGGCAATAAAATTTGTTAAAAATATTATATAGATATTTTGTGGCTTATACCATGGTAAAAGTTGATGGGAGATTGCATGTGTAGCCGTTTCCCTCTTTCCAAATGATTTTTTACAGTGTTTGCAAATAACTAAGAATTTTGTTTCACAAAATGACTTATTGAATTGTTCGATCATTAATAAATGCTGTGGATCACGCGAATGTTTGTACCAATTCACTTTTCGATGGTGTTCTATGGAATCTGGACAAATGTAGCATATCAAATTTTTAGTCTCCTCGAATTTTCTACAGCGACCAGCATATCTCGGAAATTGCATCGCATTAGCCATTTTATTGTTGTCTAAAATAATGCATATATATTTAACAATGAATTTGAACGGTAAAAATGACTTCATTCGATTACACCTCTCTACAATATTATCATTTGCACAATTGCTCTTACCTTATATTAATAATACAACACTTAAAAAAATATAATACCCCCCTACCACTGCTCAAGTGCAATAACGTTATTTTTTATTTTATTATTATTTTTTTGTTGTATTCACATATCGTTATGAATCATTAACAATAAAAGAAGAAATATAACGGTGTTAATATTACAGCTGCGGAGCTTTCTAATGTATTTTTAAACGTGCAATTAAGCTCATATAACTATGGGTTTGGTCAAATAGTATGCTCCAAACAAATGAAGAACTCTGCAATCCACATTATAATTTCGTTATTAAAACTACACAACAAAGTTGGCCTTGGAATAATTCTTATTTCCCGCATACAGCATATCGTGTGTACTGTATGTAAATATGACGAATCATCATTTATGCACAATGGACGACACATTTTGAATTCTAAATCACAATTGTCATTGGCTAAAACAGTCGTAAATATATTTCATTGGATGATTGAGAACGCACCTTAAACAACATGCACGCTCCACACAAGGCTCTTTGTTTACATCAATATATACATCTTAAGAATTGCACGAAATACCTACACTATTTTATATATACGATTTCGGCGAATTCCATTGTTTTACCCAACAAAGGCAACACTAATACAATCACCACTAGGTACATTGTGATATAACAAACAGAATTGTATTACACATCATTGAAATACCGACGATAATATTTTATTTCAAGCTATTTCAGTATTATCGATAGGCGAGTTAAAAACTCGTTAATTCGTATAAAAACTAATGTGTTTGTGTCATGGATAATGATGCAGTTGAATGTCCAATTTGTTCAAAAAAATTTCCGATTGCGAACATTGAGTTACACGCGTCCAAATGTTTATTCCTCAATGAATCATCGAAAACAGCGTCGATGAATTTTATAAAACGATCACGATCTACTGACAATCAGAATCAATTGAAAGTGACAAGTCCCAGTGTTATCAAAAAGATTAAAAAAAATAATGATTACAATCAAACAGTACTGATATCAAAAAATCAAGAGGAACATTGTTCTATTATTCATGATAACACAAAGAAAACGACAATTACTGGCGTATGTTTTGTTGGGTTTCCTCAATTCAATAATTGCCAAACGTCGATGAGTGAGGTTATAAATTGGAAAATTTATATTTCAGGAAACATGCAGTACAAGTAAAAATATAAAAAGTAATGTAGCAAAGGAGAGTGCACCACTTGCAGAGAGAATGAGGCCGCTGTTATTGGCGGATTATGTTGGACAATCGCACATACTTGGAGAGCAAAGTATGCTCTCGCAATTAATAAATAAGGGAAAAATTCCAAATATTATTCTTTGGGGACCGCCAGGATGTGGCAAAGTATATTAATGACACATTATTTTTATGAAAACATCAGATGAACAATTGAATGTAAATATTTATTATCCGCTATTTTCAGACATCTTTGGCGAATGTCATAGCTAATGTATGTAAGAAGAGTCCAGCTGGTCCAATGCGTTATGTTAAACTTTCAGCAGCAATGGTTGGTGTTGCAGACGTCAAGGAGGCCACAACAATAGCTGCGAATGAATTGAAATTTGGTCGTCGGACTGTCATATTCATGGATGAAATTCATCGTTTCAATAAGGCACAACAAGATATTTTTCTACCTCATGTTGAAGCAGGAACAATAACATTGATTGGTGCAACAACAGAAAATCCATCATTCAGTTTGAATTCTGCATTATTAAGTCGTTGTCGTGTAATTGTCATGCAAAAATTAACAATTGCAAACTTGACTGATATATTGAATCGTGCCATAGCATCTTTGAGTGGTGTCGTATATCACGGAACATCAATTGAAAATATAAAAAACTCTTACAGCATTCCAAGATTTCTCGTGGATGACAAGACAATTGAGTTTCTTGCTGAAACGTGTGATGGCGATGCTCGAATAGCTCTTGGCGGTTTAGAATTAGCGGTGCAATCAATAGTACCAAATGACGATGATTTTTTAGCTGAAGGTCCTGCAACAATATCAATCAAAGATGTCATGGAGTCGTTGAAAAAAACTCATACATTATACGATAGAAAAGGTGATCAGCATTACGATATGATCTCAGCTTTACATAAATCTGTCCGTGCCAGCGATGAAAATGCTTCGTTGTATTGGTTAGCGAGAATGATGGCTGGCGGTGAAGATCCTGTGTATATTGCCCGGAGATTGGTGAGACTGGCATGTGAAGATGTCGGTTTAGCGGACCCAAAAGCTTTAGGTGTTGCAGTGCACACTATGCATGCATGTAAAATGATTGGAATGCCTGAATCTGATGTTATATTAGCGCAATGTACGACATATTTGGCGAGGGCACCTAAATCACGTTTAATGGAGGATGCATTGAGAGCTGCGCAAAAAGTCATAGCAAACCAGAAGGGTGCACAACCAAGTGTGCCTTTACATCTAAGAAATGCGCCTACAAGACTTATGAAGGAACTTGGTAATATATTCCTTTTCTTTTTAATCGCTCTCATATCTATTTTTGTTCAATCGATAATTTTTAATTTAATGTGATGTAGGATGTGGAAAAGGATATAATATGAGGCACCATACTAACTCTGGTTTGAATTATTTACCTGAAGAATTGGGAGATGTTGATTTTTTTCATGGTCAAGATCCAATGAATACTGAGTGAATGCAATTAATTGTGAAATATGATATATCAATAAGATTTTTTTTTAAATCCTGATACCCCCCACAAAACAATTAATAAAATACCATTTTTTCATTGATTGTAGTGTAATTTGGCTCGTCAATATATTTTAATCTCTACAGGCACTCGCGACTCGTATTTGTCGAAATTCTCATATTTATCATTTTGCCAATTAGTCAACAGACTACGAAGTTGTGCCCACAAATAATTACCTCCCACAATATTATTGCCCGATAAAATAAGAGCAACAATCAAATATTCATCATATTAAATTATTTACTTTTTATCAAACAAAAATATGTTACCTCGATATTTTTATATACAAAAAATCCCTATTACAATAATTTAGCACCATATAGCTGTCATGATAAACACATTGTACCATTTGCGTCAAAGTCAATATGGTCAGACCATTATCTGTATATTAGATGCTGTTTTATATTTTGTTGAAAAAGAATAAAAAAATACTATTATAAAATCTACAACTCAGATTTAAGTGTTGCAGCTGTAAATTTCCCATCATTACACGTTTTATTGGGTAACTCTCACTACGAAAAGGATGAAAATGTGATGGTGCCAAGTGCAACATCGTATTCGACATTTTTCCAGGTGTGCCTATTCATATTGAACTTTTGTAATTATTATTCGTCCAAATCTGTCCACTAGGACGTTGTTTTCTACTCGAGTTTTCCACCTCTTCATTCATCACTGTAGCTCCATTAACTATTTTCTTTTGTTTGCCTCTTAGTTGATTCGAAATAAATGCGTCGTTGTCTATCACCAGCTAGTGAAATCAGTAATCGGTATGTATATACGGTAATCACTGGTGAAGTAAATGAAACGCACAATTGCAGACAAACACGACAATTCAATTACTTCATCCTCCTGTTGCATTAATCGCGTATACTTCCGTTTCCGCAATGCGACAATCTCGCCATGGATAAGAGGAAACCTACAATGATGCTATTTGAGATTAAATCATTATATACACACACACACACACACACACACACACATATATAGAGCTGAGAAAGTATATAATACGCCCCCGTCTACGTAATCCTGTTGCCATCCAAATTTGAGCTTTAAATACATCTAAAAAAATTGAAAATACATGTTACACAAACATTAATTATATTATTTAATTAACAATGGCTATTTGTTCGATATAACTATTAGTGTGCAGCATTTGTTAAGCAATGAATGTCGCGCCGACATCGGTTATTTGATTGTTATTTTGTTATTAGTGATTAATATATCAGCGATCATGTCATTGATACTGTAAATTACAAAAGCGCACAAACACATATATATATTAATGGATGTTATTCATTATATATATATATATATATATACATATGCGTGTATTAACTTTTCACGATACAGGCATACTTTTTTTTATTCATCATTTGTAATTCTGTTCAACATCCATATTGAAAAAAGAGCAATAAATTTCTTCATATTTTTTCATTTCTTTTTCACATTTTAACGAGCAATCTTGTGTTTATATTAATGTTTTTGACGAGTAAATGACGAGGAACACATCAAGTTTGTAAATGCATAACAACCATGAGGGGGGCATTCTCTATGGCTCGTTTATGGGGCGTCTTTACGCACGTTCTTCCCGGTTTATTCCTACTTCTCGAGTCGACGGCCTCTTCCTGCTGCCTATATACCACCAATATATATTTCTCTCGCTCATTTCTCTTCGGTTGCTATTGCGCACCCAATGACCCAAGCCCAACACAATTCAGTTTAGCTCGGCACATGAGTCGCGCTGGTTGTCAGAGTGTTCTGTTGTCAAATTTTTATCATTACTTTAACATTTACGATTCCACTGTTAATTGAACAATAATGGAACAGTGCTAAATGAATAATTTCTATTCGATTAATCAAACTAGGAAATTAAAGGAAAAATTAATTTTACAACTGACCTTTTTCGTTTTACTAATAATAAATTAAACAAGGTGAGAATATCAATATTCTAATGTATATATTAATTTATAAGTCAATTTACCAATATGACACCGTAGTAAAATAATCCGTCATTAAAGATATATTCTACATATTTAGTATTTAAAATTGTTCTCATGATCTATATGCTGTGTCTGACGCATGTGATAATATTCAGTTATGTAGGTGTTTATTATGGGTAAATATGATGGTCATCGAATGAATTTGTCCCATTCTTGTTTTTTTTTTTTTTTCGTATTTCTCAGTCTTTCTATTTGAAAAGTATTTTATGATATACCGGCAACCACTGACCGATCAGAAGCCGTGTGCTCCTAATGCCAAGTCGTCTCTTTTATGAATAATTCATTGTAGAGCGGGCGGTTGAATTCTTCGATGGTTGCGTATCCTCGTATATATGTATATATTTCTGTTCAGTTCAATGCGTCCTGATACCAATATATATCTACAACAACTATTCCACGAATAAAAGCGACATTCATATAAGTGCACCAAGTAAAGCTGAAGTAAAATGTGAACAGCGAACAAAATAGATAAAAATAATATATCTAATGATGCGGTGACATCGTATTACTTTTCATGTATATTTATTCAGTGGATGCTAAAGAACCATGAGAAAACCTCTATGTCATTGTCTCCGTCCTTTCTTTATTTCTTCTTGATTCATCATCGGGAATATACTCGTATGCATGTTGCTTATTTTGCCTTAATCTCTTTTTCTCTCTCTATACTTGAACAATTTTTTTTATTCATTAGGTGTTTTACATCTTACATACTCATATGTGTCATATTGTTGTTGTTTATTTTTTTTTTTTCAGCTTCCTCTCAATCTTTTCCTTTCTTTTCCTCTTTCCCATCACCTTGCTCGTTCGTCGCGCGTTTTCAACCTACGCAAAGCCGACGATCCACTAACAAACACCTTTTGAACGACGGATAAATCTTGGCATATGTATGTGGTATAGTGCGATGTATATACACACTAACGCGAACCAACATTTAACTCGTATATGTTGTATTACTACACGTATATCATTCTACCAACGTATGTATCTACACGCTATGCATTTTAATTGTGCACAAGACTGGATAGACGTTAAATGATGCGTGCTCACGCACGGGTTACTCGTCAACACTTTTTTTCTTTTCTTTCTTACGTTTTTTTTTTTTTTTTTT